>OX155909.1:1632065-1714565 GCA_944588485.1 Phosphuga atrata
TCTTAGACACAAGTAGAGGGAGCCCTTACAGTTTTCAACGTGGGTGGCGAGCCATTATTTCAGGGGAGGTTTTCTTGGCAGATTATTGTGATGGTCTTGCCAGAGTCATGCACATGAGAACGGTGGCTTATTTCTATATTCGTTCCCCCGGGATTTAAACGGGGACCTGTGGCTTGTATGTGACCACCCCCTCGCTTGTATTGAGCATGGGTAATTAATTTCTAGACGTTTTGACAAACTGACATTCATCATTTTCAAGAGACGCAATATAACCCATAATCAGAATACGTACGCCCTCCGTTAGGAATCAAAGGACTATAAAAAATATTTTTAATTTTACCCTGTTGTATAAACTATACCGATGGTTAATATAAGAATTAGTCTTTATTCTAATATCTGTATGGATAAATTCAACAAAATATG
This sequence comes from Phosphuga atrata, assembly GCA_944588485.1. NCBI lineage: Eukaryota > Metazoa > Arthropoda > Insecta > Coleoptera > Silphidae > Phosphuga > Phosphuga atrata. The sequence continues at coordinate 1,632,489 of OX155909.1, forward strand.
TTTTAGTAATCTTTGTTTAATATTACCTGTTCAACATCTCCTGGTTTTCTAATAATTAATAATATAAAGTATTATTAAATAAAAGTACAATATCGCGGCTTATGTTGTTTCCATTCAAACGTAATCAATTATATACCAAAACATTAAACCAGCTATTATCATCACTAACATACTTTTCGCCACATATGTTATCTGCGAGTACTACATGATAGTGAGTGATAAGCACAAAAATAGCATGTGTTTATTGTTTTTTATTTCAACATTCCATGTTTAATTTTATTGTAGTTATATATATATATGTATATATATATATATATATATATATATATATATATATATATATATATATATATATATATATATATAACTAGGGCTCCACACGAGAACGATATTTTTCTCGTCTCGCAAAAGCGAGACGAGACCGAGACAAGGCAGTTTTGAAAAGTATTTAGGCGACAGCGAGACCATATATGGTGAGAGCGAGACACGAGAGCGTATGTGGTCTTTTTCGAGACACGACTCTGATCTCGTTGATAATGTCTGTTTTCAATCTTTGACTCTGACATGGACAGCCGCAATATTTTTTGCATAAATTTGAGCTGCTCGTTCTGGGCTCGCGCAAGTTACATTTCAATAACCATACATATATATATATATATATATATATATATATATATATATATATATATATATATATATATATATATATATATATATATATATACAGGTATAGTATATATATATATATATATATCTATATATATCTATGTATATATATATCTATGTATATCTATGTATATATATATATATATATATATATATATATATATATATATGTATATATATATATATATATATATATATATATATATATATATATATATATATATATATATATATATATATATATATATATATATATATATATATATATATGTATATATATATATATATATATATATATATACATAGATATACATAGATATATATATATATAGATATATATAGATATATATATATATATATATATATATATATATATATATATATATATGTATGGTTATTGAAATGTAACTTGCGCGAGCCCAGAACGAGCAGCTCAAATTTATGCAAAAAATATTGCGGCTGTCCATGTCAGAGTCAAAGATTGAAAACAGACATTATCAACGAGATCAGAGTCGTGTCTCGAAAAAGACCACATACGCTCTCGTGTCTCGCTCTCACCATATATGGTCTCGCTGTCGCCTAAATACTTTTCAAAACTGCCTTGTCTCGGTCTCGTCTCGCTTTTGCGAGACGAGAAAAATATCGTTCTCGTGTGGAGCCCTAGTTAGTCCATAGCACTAAAACAAAAACTAGATAAATAACATTGGTTTTAAGATCAGAGCTTTCTATTTAACCCAAGCGTCTGCGGCTGTAGATGGCTATTCACTTGGGTTAAATAGAAAGATCTGATCTTAAAAACAATGTTATTTATCTAGTTTTTGTTTTAGTGCCATGAAAGTGGACTGATTTCTAGTAAATAACAGACAAATATCTGCTGTGTTTGTAAAGGAATAATAATATTATGCAGCTTCGGAAAGATTGAATATATTTATATATTCAAGGTATGTAATTAATGTTTGTAATTATTTCGTTCTGCAATTTTTTAGGACTATTGATTATATTAGAATAAACTAGCAGCGACAAAAAGTTACGTTAAAGTGCTGTTGATTTATTTATAGACTATTGATTTCTTTCATTATTTATTAATACATTGACAAGGTTACATGCAAATGCATTCCATTATATAATAGCTATGTAAAGTATCTTTATGGTAAACATATTTTTTTTAATATGCCCTTCTAAATTATCATTTTTTGGTAAAAAATTCGTGATTTTAGTTTTCATAAAAAGCTCCCCAATATACGTTAAAGTAAGAGTGACATAAGAACTGTAGCAAATAAACTAGGAAAAATAATGCCAATGCGTTGCTCTACCGTTCGAACCTGACTAATCTAAACTAAAACAGTACATTTAGAGTTTCTACCACGGCACTAAATAGAATATAATGCAGGTGGTGTTGCACCATAACAAATGTGGTCTTTAATCAAACGGAGCATTTTTATGTTGCTGACCATTTTATAGCCATCTATCACTTAGGAAGGTAACTATTTTTTTTTTTATATTATTTTAAGTATATAAACAAGCTCCCGTCCAGTGGAAGTCACCTTGTCGCGGTGCGGAGGCTTAGTTTCGTGCTGGCCCTTTTGGCTCTGATGCGGAAGCACTGCGCAGGTCGAGCTACTCGTGTCGGTGCCGAACAACTGAGAACTTCCAAACCCGTGATCTGTCGTCCAACTCTTCTTGACTTACGGCAGATCTGCACTAAATGTTCGTATACTATCCTGTCCAAGACTCACTTGGCCTAACTCTTGCTAAGTTCAGACCCAAAGGTCTTTGTTTTTATCTGTCTCTTCCACCTTCAAACCCTAATCCAAGCTGTTAGCTATCGTTGTGATGGATGAATGGCACTGGGGTAATTCAGTGTCGTCATCCCGGGAAAGAGGGCTATAGGAGTATAGCCTTACCCGTGCATGCGGGACTCTGCAGAGGCGGACCAAGTTATTTTCCAAGTTACGCCTGGGGCCAAAAATTAAAACCAATTTTAGAAAGACAGAAACAAAACCACCTACAGGGGAATATCCTAAGGATTTGACCTAGTAGAGCATTCAAGAATTAAATCAGGGCCAACAACCTCGACCTCGACTCACGGGATGACAGTAGAAACGGAGGACATTGGTGAGGTTTGCAGCCTCAGTGACAGGAATTTTTCTCCTAGGGTACTACTATTTTTACTATTTTTTACTATTTTTGCATACTAGAGGTAACCAAAACACAAAAAAGAGCAACTGGGGCGCAATGCAGGATGATGATTAAGGAGGCTACAAGAGCCTAACTTAATCATTAACTGCATGTGACCAGAAAATCGGAGGCAGGGAAAGACGAACCAGCTGGCACTTATACCAGAAAGCGGTCCGAAACTGACGCCAACGAAAAGTTGAGGTTTGACCGAGGGCTATAAAGCTGGCACCCCACCTCTTTAAAATTCAAATTTGATAAGACCAGAATTATGTGCTCTTTTTGTGCTAATTATGTGCCGCAATCGCGATTTTTGTGCTCTAAGCCTACAATGAAAGAATCAAATTGTACTAGTGGGGGTGCTAACTTAACATTCAAGCTAGCACCCACCCATCTAAAAGAATAGGATACCGATAACAAATAAGCACTTTACAAGTACTCTGGAGCGAATTCCCTAACTCAACCCCTTGTGTGAAAAACTCATCCCGAACTAAATGGGCCATAAGAGGCGAAATCTATAATAATCGAGCAAACAAGTTCTAACCAACGCGATATTGTTGCAATTATTATGTGTTCTCCAGATATGATATTCCCGATTTTTATGCTCGCACCCTTGCACGAAAAATTCACCCCGAAATGTATTAGCCTTAAGAGGTGAAATCTTTAATAAACGAAAACAGAAATTTTAAATGACGCAAAATTGTTGCAATAATTATGTCTTCTCCATATATGGTATTTAGGATTATTGTGCTCGCACCCTTGTACGAAAATTTTACCCCGAATGGTATGAGCCATATGAGGTGAAATCTATAATAATAGAGCACAGAAATTTTAGTCGAATCACAATTGTTGCAATATTAATGACCTCTGCAGATATGCTATTCGTGATTATTCTGCTAGCACCCTTGTACGAAAATTTTACCCAGAACTGTATTAGCCTTAAGAGGTGAAATCTTTAATAATCGAGCACAGAAATTTAAACAGACACGAAATTGTTGCAATTATTATGTGCTCTCCAGATATGGTATTCGCGATTTTTGTCCTCGCACCCTTATACGAAAAACTCACCCTGAACTGTATTAGCCTTAAACAATGACGTAAAATTGTTTCAATAATTATGTGCTCTCCAGATATGCTATTTACGATTTTTGTGCTCAAACCCTTGTGCGAAAAACTCACCCCGAACGGAATAAACCATAAGAAGTGAAATCTATAATAATCGAGCACACAAGTTTTAACAAACGCGATATTGTTGCAATAATTATGTGTTCTCCAGATATGATATTTGCGATGTTTGTGCTCGCACCCTTGTACGAGAAATTCACCCCGAAATATATGAGCCATAAGAGGTGAAATCTTTAATATTCGAGCACAGAAATTTTAACTGATATTAAATTGTTGCAATAATTATGTGCTCTTCAGATATGTTATTTGCGATTTTTGTCCTAGCACCCTTGTACGAAAAACTCACCCTGAACTGTATTAGCCTTATGAGGTGAAATCTTTAATAATCGAGAACCCACATTTTAAATGCCGCAAAATTGTTTCAATAATTATCTGCTCTCCAGATATTCTATTTACGATTTTTGTGGTCAAACCCTTGTACGAAAAACTCACCCCGAACGGAAAGCGTCATAAGAGGTAAAATCTATAATAATCGAGCACACAAATTTTAACCAACGCGATGTTGTTGCAATAAATATCTGTTCTCCAGATATGATATTCCCGATTTTTGTGCTAACACCCTTGTATGAAAAATTCACCCCGAACTGCATGAGCCCTAAGAATAAGTCGATACTGATTTCAAACTTGCAGATTTTCCCCAAAGTCTGAAACTTAGTTTTATGGCGGAGCCATAAGGTCTATAAAGCTAGCACCCCCACCACCTCTTCAAAATTAAAATTTGATAAGACCAGAATTATGTGCTCTTTATGTGCTAATTATGTGCCGCAACCGCAATTTTTGTTCAAAGTGTGTTCAATTATTAAAAATTTCACCACTTATGGCTCATACAGTTCGGGGTGAATTTTTTATACAAGGCATATCTGGAGAGCATATAATTTTTGCAATAATTTCGCGTTGGTTAAAATTTGTTTGCTCTATAATTATAGACTTCACATCTTATGGCTCATACAGTTCGGGGTGAATTTTGGTACAGAGAGCACATAATTATTGCAACTATTTCGCGTCTGTTGAAATTTGTGTGCTCGATTGTTAAAGATTTAACCTCTTATGGCTCAAACAGTTCTCGTCAATTTCTCGTACATGGGTTCCAGTACAAAAATCGTGAAATAGCATACCTGGAGAAGACATAATTATTACAACAATTTTGCGTCACTTAAAATTTCTGTTCTCGATTATTAAAGATTTTACTTCTTAAGGCTGATACAGTTCAGGGTAAATTTTCGTACAAGGGTGCGAGCACAAAAATCGCGGATATCATATCTGGAGAACTCATAATTATTGCAATAATATCGCGTCGGTTAAAATTTGTGTACTCGATTATTATAGATTTCACCTCTTAGGGCTCGTGCAATTCGGGGTGAATTTTTCGTACAAGGGTGCCAGCACAATAATCCTAAATAGCATATATGGAGAGCACATAATTATTGCAACAATTATGCGTTTTTTAAAATTTCTGTTCTCGATTATTAAAGATTTCGCCTCTTAACCCTTTCACCGCCATCCCGGGTGGTGTGACCCGGGGTCCTTAAATCATACAGCGCCGTCCCGGGCGATGTAGCCCTAATCATCACTAGATGGCCCGGCTGAAAAAGAAACCCCTTTTTGACCCGGGCCATCTAGTGATGAAATGCTGAAATTATTTCAATATTGCAGTTTTCTATAATTTAAAAAAAATCAAAAAGTCAATCAAATCATATATTTAAAAAGTCAGTGTGACAGTATTTACCCTTTATGGAAAATTATTTTATTTTGTCCTCGTCGGACGAGGATGTTAAGTGGAATTTCTAGTGTCACATCTAGTAATTCAACCTCGGAAAGTAATGGAGCGGTTTATAACAATGATGAGTTTCCTTTGAAAAGAAAAAGAGTGAATAGAATCTTATCAAGTGAATCTGAAACTGATGAACTAACAGGAAATTTGCCTCATACAGAAAATTTATTACGCAAATGCATTTTTAGTTCAAATGAGGGGATAAAACCTAATATAGCCGAAATTATGTCTGGAGGAGAGCCAATTGATTTTTTTTTCATACCTGGTGGATGATAATATATTCTGATCAGGAAATTTCTGATCAAACAAATATGTATGCCACACAAACTTTACTTGCAACGGATGTACAACCCGCATCACGACTTCACAATTGGAATCCAACAGATTTTTCAGAAATCAAACAGCTTTTTGGTGTTATCTGATATATGGGAATCGTACATATGCCGGCAATAAATAACTATTGGAGTAATGATGAATTTTATCCGAAGACTCCGATTTCAAAAATTATGTCCCGCAACCGTTTTGAGCTATTGTTGCGTATGGTTCAGTTTGCGAATAACGAAGATAACCAAAATGAAAATAAATTGCACAAAATCGAAAATATAGTAAAAATGCTCTTGAAAAATTATCAAAGTATCTATGATCTAATTGAAAATGTATGTGTTGATGAAAGTTTAGTCCCTTTCAAAGGACGATTAGCATCTCGCCAATTTATGAAACATAAACGACATAAGTACGGAATTAAAGTTTTTAAATTGTGTTCTTCGATTGGTTACACTTATAATTTATCTATTTATACTGGCAAAATTAATGATCAAGGTAATAGTGTTCCCACCCAAACTGTTTTACGCCTTTGTGATTCGATCATGAATAAAGGACACGCTATATATGTCGACAATTGATATACTAGCATTGACTTGGCGGAGCGGCTATTGCAAAAAAGTACCCATCTTGTTGATGGGCGATAAAAGATACGTACTTATGTTATCTACAAAACATACTAATACTGTGCTTACAACTACTAATAAGCGCGGAAATGAAATTACTAAACCACTTATCGTTCTTGACTATAATAAACGAAAAGGGTTTGTAGACTTTTCCGACCAGATAGCTTCCTACAGCAATCCCTTAAGGAAAACTGTAAAATGGTATAGGAAAATGGCCATTGATTTAATACTGTCTACCTCAATGGTAAATTCATATATTCTATATAAGGAAATTCAGAAAAGAAGTGATTTACTTTACTGTGCCGAAAGAAGGAACTCAAGCAAGGGATGTAAAGCTCGTCACGAACTGAAGAGCAAAGAAGGACCACGGAAAAAATCAAAAAAATATTGTAAAAACTGTTACAAAGAAAATTCTAAAAAATATAGATTTAAAGAAGCCACAAATCAAACTGTAAAAATTATTACATTCTGTGGAAGCTGTCCAGGCGAACCACATATGTGTATTCCGTGTTATAATCGAATACACAACATATTGTAATTCTAAAGTTGTGTCATTCGGTTTATTTTTTTTTATTATTTTGAATAAAGTTTCTTTATAAAATCTTCCGATTTTGATCAATAGGTGGCTTATCAATGTGAAAGGGGTTGCATAACCACCGGCATTTTTATAAATATTGGCGCTGTGTGTTATTCCTTAAAATTGACATGGCAGTGAAAGGGTTAAGGCTGATACAGTTCGGGGTGAATTTTTCGTACAAAGGTGCGAGCACAATAATCGTAAATAGGATATGTGGAGAACACAAAATTATTGCAACAATTTCGCGTGATTTAAAATTTCTTTTCTCTATTTTACCTCTCATGGCTCATATATATACATATATGAGTATATTATATTATATTATAGTATGATTTTTTATTTCGGATCTAATCCAACTGTTTTGGGCAGATTTTATGGCTGCTATTGCGGCCGAAGACGTGGAGCGGGTTTTAATATTTACATAGTTGGGTACGACTTTGGACCGAAGGCATTCTGAATTGAACCAGATATCCTGTGAGACGAGACGGTATTTTTTCATCAATTTGTTGTACAATTTTGTCTGGGTTGCCGTACCGGCTGATTTTATGAATAGGATGGTTGCGACTGTTACTACGTGGTAATCCATACTTACATTGAATTGAAAAAATCACTTTGTTTGTTACCACACTTATATTATGTAAAAATGTTATATAACTTATTATTCACAGTTATATAAATTTCTACACATATCAGGACTCGAGTTTCGACGTTTGACGGTCATTTTCAAGTGACTTAACAAATTGATAAAGTTGAATATATACCCTTATAGTTTTGGAGGGGTGGGGGGCGGTGTTTGTCCGAAGATGAGGACTTATCTGTTTGAGATTGGGTGAGATTAAAAAGTTGGGAAAAGATTAGGTCAGTTTGCTTTAAAATATAATTCATTATTTTGAAGGTCCTGAAATCGAACATTGATATATATATATATATATCTATATATATAGATATATATATATATATATATATATATATATATATATATATATATATATATATATATATATATATATATATATATATATATATATATATATATATATATATATATATAGAGATATGTTGTATTTGAGGTTTTCGCGGATAGATACCTGTGTTGTATTGTTTTCTCGGGGATTCCGCGTTGATGCTGAGGGTTGGCTCTGAAAAGAACCGGATTCTCGACGTTTCGGCGAACTAACATTCGCCATTCTCAAGAGATATATGCGTCCGTACGGGTCAACCGTTCGACGCATACTGAGAGCTCGTTCGTGCGATGCGACTACTTATAGCTGTCTGGCTTCGGGTCATGCGCGTTGTGTGCGATGCTTCGGTTCGGTTGTTTGTTTGTTTTGTTGGTCGTACATGAGTCTGGGGTGTCTGGGATTGCATTTTGAGGGTGGATATGATCGGTCGCCATGCTGGGGGCAGTCTCAAGGAATCGTCTCTCGTGTTCAAGCAGTAGACTCGTTTTTCTATCTCTATGGCTTCTCTGTATACTCGTGACATTTCGTGGCTAATCTGTGCAACAGTCCTTGAATTTCTAAAGTCCATCCAGTGACCAGTGTTTGTGTGTTGGACAAGTGCCGATGAAACTTTGTCTCTGTGTCTGATTGAAACTACATGTTCTTGAATCCTAGCAGATATTTTTCTATTGGTACGTCCAATGTAGGTCCGTTCACATGTTCCGCAAGGTATTTCGTAAATTCCATGGGATTCTAACGGGATGGTGTCTTTAACGCTGCGTAGCATGGAGGATATTTTCTGGTTAGGTTTGAAAATGGTGTCGATGTTGTGTTTTTTAAGTATTCTGGCGATTTTGTCAGTTGATCCATGAACATATGGTAGGTATGCTGTGCTAACGGGTTTCTGGCATTCTTCAGTTCTTTGGCTCCTGTTCTCTGTACGACGGAAAGCTCTGGATATTAAGCTGTTTGGATATCCATTTGAAGAAAGAGCTTCTCGTAAGTTCCTCAATTCTTTCGGTAAGTTAAGCTGGTCGGCTAGTCTTTTGGATCGGGTGGTAAGAGTGTTGACTACAGATGCTAGTTGTTTGGGATGATGGTGCGAAGAAGCGTTCAGATATCTGTCTGTGTGTGTTGGTTTCCGGTACACAGTGTGGCTCAAAGTGCTGTCAGGTTTCTTCTGTACCAAGACATCCAAGAAAGGAAGTTGTTGATGCTTTTCTATCTCCATTGTAAATTTAATTTGGTCGTGTTGGGAGTTAAGATGGTTAAGAAATTTGTCCAGCTCTGGTCTGGCGTGGGGCCAGATTACAAATGTGTCGTCAACATATCTTAACCAGAGTGTAGGTTTAAGTGTGGCTGATGAGATTGCCTTTTCCTCAAAATCTGTAAGAAATATGTTGGCTATTACTGGGGATAGAGGTGAACCCATTGGTGCTCCTAGGACTTGTTTGTATATTTGACCATCGTACCTAAAGTATGTATTCTTTAAACAATGTTCTGCCAGATCTGATACATACTTTTCTGGTTTTAATTTTGATCTTATGATGTTTAAGGCCTCAGGGACCGGTACTTTTGTGAATAAAGATACAATGTCAAAGCTCACAAGGAGGTGGCCGGGCTGGAGTTGGTGATTTTTCAGTATGTCTATGAAGTGTTCAGCATTGCGGACATAGGAATCACAATCTTCTGCGTATGGTTGTAAACATTTTGCTAAATGTTTCGCAAGAAGTTGGACCGGTGAACCAATGGAGCTTACTATTGGTCGTAGTGGGGCTCCATCTTTGTGGATCTTTGGTAAACCATATATCTTGGGACACCGTGAAGATTTCTCCCTTGGTATAAGATAATTAATTGATTCCTTGTCAATGCTAGAGCTTAGGATCTTTTGTCTGGTAGTTTTCTCAAGATAGGTTGTGGGGTCCGTTGTACTGGGTAGATAAGCTGGATCATCTAAGATTGTGGTCATTTTTTGTTTATAGTCAGCACTGTTCATGACTACAGAGCAATTTCCCTTGTCAGCTGGTAGGACCACAATGCTGTTGTTTTCTCTTAGTGCCTTGAGGGCTTTGAATTCCTTGTATGAGATGTTTCTTGTCGGTGGTTTGGCAGATCTTAAAATGTGGCATGTTTCCTGTCTTATTGTCTCGGCTAATGTGGCAGGGAGTTGTGAGATAGCAGTCTCGACACCAGTGATTATGTCTTCTTTGGGAAGGCGAGTTGGTGCTATTGCAAAGTTAAAACCCTTGGCCAGTACTGTTTTGGTAGGTTCGTCTAGGGGCTGGTCTGAAAGATTGTAAACCACTTTGTCGATGTTGAGTGGTTTTGGTGCAGGTTTTTGTCTCCGTCAATCTTAATTGTCTCCGTCAATCTTAATATCTAACAACAGAGCCGAACAGAATAGATTATTAATTACCAATAGACAGAAAGAAAAATACAACCTTCTCAGACGGAGACAAAAACCTGCACCAAAACCACTCAACATCGACAAAGTGGTTTACAATCTTTCAGACCAGCCCCTAGACGAACCTACCAAAATCTTCAGTCACTTTTAGCACATGAGTTCAAGATACTCTATGTGAGCCGTTTCGCTGCGTCAAAGCAAGCGACTATGAAACGGTCAAGACCTATAGTGTCAGGGGCTGAAGGCCTGCAGTCTTACAAAAAAACTAAAAAGCGACTAAAAACTGGATGTTAACTTAACTATTGCTAGATTATCCCGGTACGTCCGATTCAATTGAATTGTGTGCCAAAGCTTCTACGCTTGATGATTCGGAGATGTTTGTAGATGAGCGCGAGACAAACCAAATAAAAGGTTTCGTGTCAGAATTTTGCAAAACGTTACTTTTACACTCAGCACTAACCGGAATATAAATATATATATACATAAATGTGTTTGAATCAAGCATACTTTGCATACACAAGGCTCCGAGATGCCAATAAACATTGATCCGGTTAGTGCTGAGTGTAAAAGTAACGTTTTGCAAAATTCTGACACGAAACCATTTATCGTACAAGGGTGCAAGCACAAAAATCGCGAATATCATATCTGGAGAACACATAATTATTGCAACAATATGGCGTTGGTTAAAACTTGTGTGCTCGATAATTATAGATTTCACCTCTTATGGCTCATTCCGTTCGGGGTGAGTTTCTCACACAAGGGTTTGAGCACAAAAATTGTAAATAGCATATCTGGAGAGCAAATAGTTATTGCAACAATTTTGAGTCATTTAAAATTTCTGTTCTGGTTTATTAAAGATTTTAACTCTTAAGGCTAATATTGTACGGTGTGTATTTTTCGTGCAAGCTACCACAAAAATCGGGAGTATCATATTTGGTGAACACATAATTATTGCAACAATTTCGCGTTGGTTAAAACTTGTGTGCTCGATTATTATAGATTTCACCTCTTATGGCTTATTCCGTTCGGTGTGAGTTTTTCGCACAAGGGGTTGAATTAGCGACTACGCTCCAGGGTACTTGAAAAGCACATAAATAGTACATAATTGTATTGCTTATTTGGTATCGGTATCCCAATTTTTCAGATGGGTGGGTGCTAGCTTGAAAAATTTGATTCTTTCATTGAAGGCCTCGAGCACAAAAATCGCGATTGCGGCTCATAATTAGCACATAAAGAGCACATTATTCTGATCTTATCAAATTTGAATTTTGAAGAGGGGATGCAAGCTTTATAGACCTGTGTGGGCGTGGTACTCCAAGGCCTAGACGGAGCCATGCTCAACCTCATAAGACCAAGAGGCCATAACAGGGGGATCGTAGCTGGGCATGCCCAGTACCAGATCACAGAGCAGAACTGGGCAGTCTTAAAGCGGCGTTTTCTCTGCTACCAAAATGGCTATTGTTCCTCAGAAGTACCCTTAGGAAAAGATACCAGAAAAGAAGGGTAAGCTACTGAAGCTAGACTTAATCTGGAGCTGCGAACCAGGCGCAGGTCTTCATTTTGTCAACAGCTTCGTCAAGAAGGGCGTAGTTTACGTTACTTGTGCCGACGAGGTATCAAACGGCTGGCTCTTGGAGCGAGTGGCCAAACTTCGACCTTGTGAGGGAGCAGTCCCTTGGGAGTATTACTACCAGTACTACAAAAGCAAATTCTAAGTCCTGCAGTATTTATAACGTTCTAATTAACTAAATGGATTTAGTGCGATCTATGCACAAATATTAAGTGATCAATTTACTACATAATAAATGACTCTACCTTCCTTGTGACAGTCACACCGAAACAGTCGCTTTCAGCACGAGTAAGTAATTATAACCCAATCGAATCTAACAACCCCTTTCCAACCCGACTCATATAAATACTTTACGAAATAAACCAATCGATATGTTCGATATAATATACATATATATATATATATATATATATATATATATATATATATATATATATATATATATATATATAATCTATTATATCGAACATATCGATTGGTTTATTTCGTAAAGTATTTATATGAGCCGTGCGACCTTTGATATGCTGTTGGGAGTTTCAGTATAGTTTTGGCCAGGGGAAGAGCTAGAAGGGGTTGTTAGATTCGATTGGGTTATAATTACTTACTCGTGCTGAAAGCGAATGTTTCGGTGTGACTGTCACAAGGAAGGTAGAATCATTTATTATGTAGTAAATTGATCACTTAATATTTGTGCATAGATCGCACTAAACCCATTTAGTTAATTGGAATGTTATAATTAACTGGCAAACATTCCATTTATTCAATAATTGTCAATAATATACAAATATAATTAACTTGAGTCTATTTGCTTGAAATATTTAATGATAAATAATATTTTTGAGAACATCTACTTCAAATTATGAAAATTAAATTTAAATGTATGCCCATAAGCATTTTTATCAATTCTATATTGATAAATGTAGTATCTTTAATTTATAATTGTTGATCAATATTTTGAATATTTTTATTATAAATGTATTTGTTCTTTTTGTATTTTTAAATTACTGTTTTTGTTATTTGATTGGAGTATGTATTCTTGTAGTTGAAAACAATGAATTGTACTTAGTAAGTATATAGAAAAATCGTTCTAACTTTCCGGTTGACTGACAATTTCTCTAATTAATATCAACTGTACCAATAAGTTTAGCCAAAAATGCAATCTTAATAAACACGTTAGATAATGTTTAAAAATTGGCTATCTATTATTCATTTATTCTTTCGTTCTATATTTTATTGTATTGTTTTTTTTTAATTGGTTTGTGGAAGATACGAAAAAAAATATTGTTCTAATTTTTAAGGTTCCGTTGTTATCAACAACCCTTGCAGTTTCGATATATCCGCCCGTCCGTTTGCCCGCAGTTTAGCTCAGAGACTATTAGAAATATAAAGCTGTAATTTGGCAGGTATAAACAGATTAGTCACGCCGACAAAGTAAGAGGTATAAATATCTTGAAAACATTTTTTTCGAGGGTATCTCCTCTACACGTACAATGTAGAGCTGTCCCCTAAAAAAGCCGTCCCTTTTTTTTGTCGTCTAGCCCATGGTGTGGGATGCCGTTGGATAAGTCTTTCAAAAATATTAATGGTATGTGAAAACAATATTTCGATTAAGGGATCCGTTTGTGAAATATTAAGCTTTAAAGTGATAATTTTTGTCAATTGCCGCAATAGCAGTATATATAACGAAGTTACAAGGAAAAGTAGCCTTTATTAGTTTACGAGTAATAGTCGACCAACTTATAAAATGTAACACAACGAGCGGCAGCCGTAAAACAACAATATATTATTGGTTATGTTGAACGTCAAAATCGACAGCTGACAACTCGATCAATGTCAGCTGATTAAGTTATTGGTTATAGAATTTTTTAGACAATAGACTCTTAAGCCATAAGAGTAAGAATGGCAACTACGGACCCTACATTGCGCGTGGCCCGACACGCACTTGGCCGTTTTTTTCTTTTTAGTCGGTATCCTAACTTAAATGAAAATGTTATTAATGGAGACAGTTCTTTTCGCTGGTTTTATTTAATTAATTGTTATGTCCAAAAATCAATTCTAGTTTTTAACGTTATAAGTTCAAGTGACATTCTTCTTCTTCTTCATTCCAATAGGCCTACTATGGACCACGCTTGTTGCTGTTGGGCTTTTATCTTTGCCCAGTATTGTCGCATCTTGCCAGTGTAACTCCTTTCTCTCTTCTGTCCAGAGGGTACCTTTCCTTCGGGTTTTTTCCTGAAATCCTGAAAAGCGGTACGAACCTTCTTGTTTTGCCAGAAGGTTGGTTAGTGGGTTTGGAGGCAATCTTGCAACGTGGCCATAAAAAGCTACCCTTCTTTTCCTTGCACAGTCAGAGAACCTCTCAATATGTTCGTAGAGCTCAGAGTTATGTCGCCTTCGGAATTCCTCATCTTCCTTTACCGGGCCTAGGATCTTCCTGAGGATTCTCCTATCTCTGATTTCCAGTTTCTCTACCAGACCTCTTTGGTTCAAGTAAAGACACTCCATGGCATACAGGGCTTCTGGTCGTAAGACTGATGTGTAGTGCTTAAGTTTCAGGTTGCGTGACAGGCATTTCTTGTCATAGGTGTTCTTAGTCAGTCGATAGGCTAGTTCTAACTTGTTGACTCTCATGGATAATGATGCTCTTTCTGATTCGCCGGGATACTTAAATTTCTCAGTCTTTTTAATGTTTCCCTGTTCTAGTATGTTCAAGTTTCCCTGTGCTGTTTTCTCCAGCTACACTTGAAGACCCACTTTGGCAGCCTGTTTTCTGAGGCAATTTACCTGCATGGTTGCCATCTCAAGAGAATCAGTGCCATGTCATTTGCACAACCAGTCCATCGTTCTTACGTCCCAGTTAGATACCACTCTGAACACCCAAGTTGATCAGTTCCTTGCGCCTTTCTTTCATAACTTTTTCAAGGACACAGTTGAAGAGATGTGGGGAAAGTCAATCTCCTTGTCTCACTCCAGTTTTTATTTTGAAGCTTTCTGAGATCCGCCTCTAAATTTAACCTTGGAATGAGTGTTGGTCAAGGTTTCTAGGATGAGTCTGATGGTTTTGTTGTCCAGCCCTAGTTCTTGTAGTACTTTGTTAAGCGTTTTTCTATCAATGAAATCGAAGGCCTTCCTAAAATCAACAAAGGAGATGACCATCTTGCTCTCTATTCTCACTATTCACTATTTAACCACTATTCTCCCAGTTGACTATCCAGCTGATTTTCTGCACTTGTTTGTAACTCCTTGGAGAGAATCTTGTATGTTACCGGGACGAGAGAAATTCCGCGGTAGTTGTTTAGATCGATAAAATCTCCCTTTTGGTGAAGCGGATGGATCAGAGTCGATTTCCAGTCGGGTGATAATTTCTCTGTTTCCCAGATGTCCTGGATAATCTCGGTTAGCTTGCGCACGGCATTGCTTCCAGCACCGTTCCACAGTTCAGCAACGATAGGGTCCTCTGCAGCTGTCTTATTATTCTTAAGAAGTAGAATGATCTGGTCAACTGCTTCCAATGAAGGGGGCAGGGAGTCCGGATTTGGTGTGGTTTGTTTATAGTTAAAGTCTTTGCTGGGTAGATCACAGTTGAGTAGATTTTTTAAAGTACTGAGCTAAAAGGTGGCAGTTGTCCTTGTCGTTAAAAGACAGTTTGCCTTGTGAGTCTATGAAGTGGGGGCTTGGTGGAGCGTATTTTCTGAGTGTCTGCTTGAAGCTTCCAAAGATATCTCTGGAGTTATTCTCAGCAAAGCTCTCTTCGATTTGGGTTAGTTTGGTTTTGTATGAAGGTTCGTTTGGTTTCTCGAATTATCTTGGCTGTAACCTTTCGTTTTCCAAAAATTTGGCAATTTTCCTTGATCTTTTTAGAATTCCACTTCACCCAGGCTGTCTGTCTTTGGACTATTGCATTATCACAGTTTTCGGTCCATCACGGATGCTTCATTCTTCTAGCGAGAGGGGCGAATTCATTGGCCGCCTTGACAAGAGTCTCCTTCACTTGGTCCTAGCTGTATAGATCTGTATTGTTCAGCCCCTTATTCCTCACTTCTTGACTTACTTCTTGAGTGTTATTAAGTCGCGCTACGTCAAATCTTACCATTTTGGAGGTTCTGAGTCCAGATTAGCGCTTCTTAGTACCTTCACGTTTTGTACTTCTCGTGAAATGGCCACATGATCTATCTGGAGTTCACCCAGGTTGGTATTAGGTGAAATCCAAGTCTTTTGCGTCCTTCGAAATTGTTTGAAGGCTGTAGACTTCATGAGCAAGCCAAAAGTCCTACACAGATCCACCAAGCGTTCTCCGTTGCGATTGGTTCGTTCGTTGCATTTAGCGAAATTTTCCTCCATACTTTCTTGCTTCCTCCATGCTTTTACCGATATAAACCACTACCGCGGAATTTCTCTCGTTCCGGTAAGATAGAAGATTCTCTCCAAGGCGTTACAAACAAGGGCAGAAAATCAGCTGGATAGTCAACTGTGAGAATACCGGGGAGGCTTCACGAAGACCCGATCCTGTATTGAACAGATCTTCATTCTTAAAACTGTACTTGCTTACTCCAAGATGGTGGCCGTCACCTTTTTTGCTTTGCAGTTGAAGAATATTCTTCGTGGGATGGTTGCCAGCCACTGTCCAAGATTTTTTTTTTCTCTCTAACCAATGTGGGTCCAGGGGGGTTAGCCCTTAAAACACTGCGGCCCATTGGCCTATTGTATTTCCCCACATTGTTTTGTTCATGCAAATAGATTCAGTCCCTCTATTAGGTTCAGGATTCTATGTGCCATGTTTATCACGGGGACTCTTTCAGCTGTAATATCAAGCTTGTGTCTCCTACGTGCAATTGCTTCACAGTGGAAGATTATATGGGCGGCAGTTTCGTCCTCCTCATAGCATAACCTGCATAAAGGTTCATCTTTCCAGATACCCATTTTATGCAGGTGTTCTCGTAGAGGACAGTGTCCTGTAAGTAGGCCTACCACAATTGCGATCTGCTTCCTTGGCAGTTGCAGGATTTCAGCAGTTAGAGTTTCCGATGGTTTGGCTACCATTCGTTTGCTGTGTGTCAGACCATTCAAGTTGACCCACTGTAGACGGTGCTTAGTTGCTACCCATTTATAGATTTTATTTCGGGTCGTGGTCTTTGTAATGTAGGGTCCGCTTTCAGCAAAGATGTTTGCCTTGCAGGCTCCATCTTTTGCTAGCTTATCCGCCATTTCGTTACCCACCAGTCCTGTGTGGCTAGGCACCCAAGCGAGTGTGACCTTGTTATGCTTTGCCAGGGCTTTTAGGTCCTGAAGACAGTTCCAAATTGTCTTGGATTTGATTTCGTGACACGCTAGAGCATTAATCGCAGCCTGACTGTCCTTAAAAATGCGGATGTTTCTACTTTTGTAGTCCATTCTCTAATTTTCACGGGCACAGACCATGATAGCGTGTATTTCTGCTTGGAATGCTGTGGCATGTGTCCCCAGGGGTACAGATAAGCTGCACCCCAGGGACAGTCCAGAGATTCCTGCACCAGTACCACTGACCTTCTTGGAGCCGTCTGTATACCAGTCCAGTCCTCCTCGGCAAGCGGTTATTTGATTGCCTTCTGTCCATCGTAGATGTGTTTCGAAGGGTAGATCGAATGACAGCCTGTTAGGCATCGAATCCCCCTCTATATTGTGGTACGGTTCTGATATGACATTCGTTATCATGGTGTGTCCTGACCTCGCCAGAGATTCCCATGTGCCGTTGCATATGCATCTGAAAGCTCCCATCCTTGCCTCGCCCATGATAAAGATATCCAGGGGATGAAGGCCTAGGATCACCTCCAGAGCCGCAGTTGGGGCGGTTTTCATCGTTCCCGTAGTTGCTAAACAGGCCAGTCTTTGAACATAGGAGAGTTCTTTGATGGCCTGTTTTTGCTTCACTTTGGTCCACCATACTGTGGAGCCATATGTCAAAATGGGTCTAACTACCATAGTGTATAGCCAGTATACCATGCTTGGTTTCAGTCCCCATGTTTTTCCAAGTGTTCTTTTGGTCATCATAAGTGCCATTTTACACTTGTTGGTAGCTTTCTTTAGGTGTTGATTCCAAGTCAGTTTGGCATCCAGGATTACACCTAGATACTTGACTTCATCACTCACCTTTAGATGCTCGTTATAGAAAATTGGGGGCTTTAGCCCATCCGTTTTTCTCATTGTAGTGAATGGTACTAGAGTGTATTTTTGGGGATTGACCCGAAGGTCGACCCCCTGCACCAACTCTCCACCTCGTTCAGTGCTTCTTGCATAAGCGCTGCTATTATAGAGGGAAATTTACCCCTGATGAGAATTACTGAGAATGTGAAACTGTCCAAGATACTACCCAAGTTGTTAGCTTGGGAGGCTTATTATTCGGGGATATCACCCCTAGACAGGTCGCCGTCGCTACGGCTAAGGAGCCCTGTCCACCCCTATTTTCCCAGGTGCTAAGTTCTGTGCCATTGTTTACCGAAGATGTTCAAGGGGCACATATTATATTACTAGTTCCAGATCTATTTTAGATTTTTTCTTTTTATTCATAATTTCTAGTAGGTTTCTTTTATAAAATGTAAAATTAATTAAACGTCAAATTTAGAATTTCTTCTCAAAATAGAAATCACCATTCATTTTGTTTTTACACAATTTTTTTACACCAACACCAATCCAATGTTATTATTTGTTTTTCACTAAAAATTGTCATTCATTGTTTTACGATTTATAGTTGAAAGTTCGTAATGGCAACACATGTATTTTATTAGTTATTAGATTTTATAGATATTAAAAAATATGTTATATATATTTTTCACATAAAAATATGATTTTTATTATTTCATTAGCTTCAGATAAACTTTTTAATTATACCTAGATACCGATTTATGTATATAGTTAATTTATCTGAAAAATTGCCAGGTTATTGGTCCTGACACAAAGTATTAAGAAATATATCGCATTTTGGCTAGGAATGGTTTAGTTTGTTTTATGTTGTCTAGTTTTATCTAGTCTTGTGGTTTTGTTTGGTCTTCTTGGGTCCAGTGGTCCATTGTTGTCCGTTTTATGGCCTTTTCTAGTATTTTCTGGTCTTGTTTGGTGTTTTCTGGTCCTGGCTGGACTGTGAATTAATTATGTCAAGTATGTTTATGCGATTTAATTATGTCAATCAATCAATCAAGTCATATAAATTTGCATATAAAATTCTATATTATTTATATTTGCTAAGCACATTTCAATTCGGTTATTTTGTTTCACTTAATTTTCTTAATTAAATAAATTAGGTTTTGAATATAATCCTATCTAATCTTCTTAAAAACTACAACCTGATACTTTGAGTTCCATGAGTATAAAACGTATACGTTTTTTTTTTAAATTTGGAATATAGTTTTTTTTACACTGTATCAGAATTGAACAAACGTTTTCAATTCATTTATTATTATAAACAATAATAGTTTAACCTTAAAAAAACCTAAACAAAGAAACATGGAAACTTTATGAACTTCTAAACAAATTTAACATGTATATTTAAAATTTAAAAGTTTAATTATACGTGACCGATATGGACACCGACGAAACGGATACATCCCAAGCGTCCAATATATCGGACGATTTTTTTGGAACCCGAGGGGTTCCAAATACCATTCCATACCTGGTGTGACGTTGGTAATAGTCATTACCAACGTACTTGCGTACAATTACGAGAAAAAAAAAATTAGGTAATTCTATACGGAAATCTAACAAATGAAAGCACCAGCGTATAAAAAGACCCACTCACCAATTCAACAATACCACTTCACCGGTGTATACCTACACCTGCAGAGTACGAAGGTTCCACCACCTGGTTGAGCCAGCTGGATTTCTTAAACAAGATGGTGAACGTTGAATCCAGGGAATCCAGGGAAGAGAATTCGTCCTTAAACACCGCGGTGTATAACACTTATGTAGCGTCCAGAATTCACCGATATTCATATTTTAAAATTGTGGAATAATGGAACGGTCGTAGATTTCCATGCCGAATTCACACAAGAATATATTTTATATTGACTGCTTCGAATGAATGTCTTACAAAGAGTGTTAAAATATCTACACCAGTTCTAAATTTCAATAAAACTGGGAACAACAAAATTCAATAAGAAATTAGTTCATATTCAAATAAAATCACGGAACAAT
Organism: Phosphuga atrata; assembly: GCA_944588485.1. Taxonomy (NCBI): domain Eukaryota; kingdom Metazoa; phylum Arthropoda; class Insecta; order Coleoptera; family Silphidae; genus Phosphuga; species Phosphuga atrata. Next base: position 1,652,888 of record OX155909.1, read on the forward strand.
ACGGGTGTTATTGGCAATCTCTTAGGCTTCAGTACAAACAAAAGCATCCATGAGAGCGGACACCTGTATTACCGGTGTTTTCATAATTAAAATATTATTTGAATATTAATCAAAATTTATAAAAAATAGTAATGACGCTTCACCAATACCGTTGCACATGCCACGAACTCACCTATGACATACATACATATCTCAGCACTATAGGCCCAGTTGGCCCATGGCTTGGCTTATAACTTCTGTTGTCTTTTCCCTCCAGTGAATTATGAACACTCCACAAATCAACACTCAACAAATCAACACTCAACAAACCAACGCACAACAAATCAACACAACTACGCAACAAGCCACTCTTTATTCACGTAAGCCACACAATACCTATACTTTCAACTACTCATTCACCACCACCAACCCTGCACTATCCCTATTCAATTCTTCACCACTTGGCACGCATATCGCCCAAATAATGCGGAGATAATTATAAAATCCTTCCATACAAACAATTTCCTCCTCAAAACTGACAATAACATAAAAACTCTCTTTAAAACCCTCACCACCAACAAAATCCTCGCTTCCTTTACACCCTTACCCACCCATCTGCCCTGAAATCCCCCCAACAACAAAACCGAATCCTATTCCGCAGTAATCGAAAATGCGGAATACGAGATAAAAAACGTATGCATTACAGAACACATGAAATCATTAAACTACAATTTTCGGTACTGCAAAAGAATAATCTCGAGGGCCACCAACAAGCCAACACGCCTAATGAGAATAATAACTCCCTATATTAATACATTCCAATCCTTCCAATCCTCTGGAGGCTTGTTCTTCATGAACAGGCACTATCATATATCCCCTAATACTCCACGCCCTCCAATTCCTGGGCCATGTGCCAAATGCCAATCTTTTTTGTGAAAATTGCCCATCACCAATCAAATATCGCAAGTGCAATGGCTCCCATGCGACCGACAAATGCCCCTCAATATTGCCCACTAAATGCGGAACCCCAATCGAGTCCCCAATGTTTCGATCAGAAGCATAAACTGGAAGTCTTCCAAACTCCCCTCTGAGATAACACGTAACTCGCGCATTCAGTCACCAGTCATCATTCACCCTCACATCCACACATAAACACATCCACACATAAACATAAACACATAAACATAAACACATAAACAGCAGAAATTAACTCTCCAGCTAACAACAACCGTGACGAACTCAAAAATAAAACCGACGATTTATAACAGAATACAAAAGACACTTTAAAATAGACACGTTTTTTTTCTCTGGAAACAGAATGTACATTCTGATGTTTGACCTCACCTCCCTAAACTCCAATACCAACTGACGAATCTTTTCAATCCATTATAGAGATCAATGGTTAAAATGAGGTTCGTTTACGCCAACATTAATAGCTACGACATCAAAGGAATCCTACTTGACAATTTCGGCAAAAATCACAAGTTTGTAGAAACCAAGAAAAAACCGGACACCTCAATCCCAGGTTCCAACTTATTTAATGTTTACCATTTGATAGCTGTCTGTTCATTACTTTCTTGCTTTTGTTTCTTTCAATTGTAACCGTCCCTATCTGCACGTTATATTTTCCAATCTCATTTCTTATTTCCTTTGATGTCCTTTTGTTTAGTTCTCTGTATCTTGGTGTAATTATCTCGCCCATTCTCCTTAGACGTCTACGCTCTTCCATTAGTAATTTTGTACTTCCGATAATTTTTCTAGTATGTTCCGTACTAGACTTGCAGTTCTCTCTCGTACTTTGTGTTATAGTTTCCAAAATTTTGTTGTTTATTTTCTCGACACTACTTTCTTCTGTGGTAAAATTGTCGAGGCATTTCTCTATTGTTTGCTGGTATTTTTCCAAGCACTCTGGTTGGTTGCAAGTTCTATAGGTTTTACTTTGGATCATCTTCCTTCTCTCTTTCTTTAAATTGAATGACATGGTTGCTCTCACAATTCTTTGGTCGCTACCAGTGGAGAAGCAGTTTAGAACGGCGACATCGTGTATTATTTCGTGTCTGTCTATTTCGATTCATGTTTTGCCGTCTGGGCTTATCGAACTCCATTTCCATATAACCATATAGCCCGTGTTTCATTAGGAAGTTCAGTAGCATTTCTCCTCTCTCGTTGAGCTCACCAATTCTATGTTGTCCTATTTGTGTTTCCGCCTTGTCGTCCTTCATTCCCACTTTGGCGTTGAAATCCCCTATTATAAGATTGTAATAGTAATGTCTTCGTAGAGGTGTTCAGCTTCATCGTAGTCTTTGTCGGATGTGGGCGCGTAGACTTGAATCACCTTCATGTTATACTTTGCATTTAGTTGTAAGATGACATGGACTACTCTAGATGATATGCTTTTGTTCTCCATCACTTTGCTTGCGTGCTTTTTATGAATAAATAGTCCAACTTCTCTAATGGTCGTTTCCTCTTTCCCTTTATAGTAGAATATATTTCCAGAGTTATCCAGCTTTCTCATTTCCTCCTGACCCCACTGGTTCCGACAATATCTGATGTGGGATAGTTCTTCTTCCAAAGTTTTGCTCCGACGACATAGGTCATGCATTATAAATAGCGATTTTGAGTTGTCTATTTTGGTAGCCTGCCTTAACCCAGGGATTCTTTGCACCCTCTGTACTTCTCCCATGTTTCCAGCCGCTACTGTGGTCGGGGTCAGAAATACCGCCGGGAACTAAGAGCCGTTTCATTTCTTGACACTTCATCATATTTGGGGGGGGGGAGAGGTGGGGTGTTGGCCGGTGCGGGTTGGTGGTGGAGAGTAGACCGAGGATTCCGAGGATTTTATACGCCGCCGTTGTACAACTGTTTGGTAGAATCGTCCGCCGCCGCATGTAGGATCTGATCCTCTCCTTGATCAGTTCCGTTAGAAGGAGCCAGAGATTACCTGCTCCAACCCATCACTTAGTTTGGTCTGGAGGGCGGTGCAGTTTACCGGTTTATGGCTGCTGTCCTCTTGTTGGACAGTTTCTATGAGCCATAAGTGAGAGTTGTATATCTTTTAGGAACCACATCATTCTCGAGAGGATCGTCCGATAAGGCTACTGAGGTACCATCCCTAACAAATACACTACAGCCCATATTCTTTATAAAACCAAATTGTTTATCAGAGATTGGGTTATGTAGAGACAAAATATTTCTTTTGTTATAACAACATTCATCAATTTTTTTTCTGCATTTACTACTTTTGAAACAACAAAATAAGGCATAAGGCATAAGAAACTCCTGAGAGTATACAAAATAGTCCGAGATGCAGCCGCCAAGTTATTGTTATATAATTATGTAGAAAAATTCGTTTAAAATAAATAACGATAAAACGAAATGATTAGAATTAAAATATTTATGAATCATTTGACGAGAAGGATGGTTGCAACCGTTACTACGTCATAATCCAAACATACCCTGCATTGATAAATTCACTAAATTCATGTTTTTAACAATTTTTAATAATATTTTTACACAAATTACATTGAAATGAAAACTTCACTATGTATTTGCCATATAGTGAAGTTTTCAATTCAATGTATCATTTTACTATTCGAGTCGTGTTGGGAAGAAGCCGGTAATTTCTAAAGAATTTTACCAGTTTTTTTTATCAAATTGAGTATGGAAAATAAAACAAAATATCCTACCAATCATTATTTTATTTAAGCAACCCAACTCTCTAAATAAATTAGAGCAACCCAACTCTCTAAATAAATGTAATATACTTTATCTACTACCACTATTGTAAATGCCCATTATTGTACATTTCGTGGACTATGTAAATACATCTATACATCATCATATACAATACATCAATACATCATCTTTTCATAACACACACGTATGTAGCAGTCCTCGATTAATGATAAGTTATGATAGATAACACACACGTGCGTTTGGATTAAGATTCGTTGATTGGTCGAGAGCTGCTACTATTATTAAATATAGGTTTAAACTGGAGCGCTCATAGATATAGGCAACCCAATGTACGCATATAGCGAATGAAAGACAGATAGGTGTGGGGAAAATTAATTTGAAGGGGGTATATAAAAATTGTTTAAACTATTGAATTTTTTTTCTTATTTCGGGTCGAGAGGTCGCGCTACCGCGCGATATGTGGTCTTGTTTTATCTGCTCCTAATATAACCTAATCTAACGATCCATTTTGTTCAAGACTGTAGTTACGGTGACGTTTTTTACACGCCACTGGAGGTTTTGTGTGAATTTCCGTTAGTTTGAATTATGGCACGGGGGGCGCTGAACGTGTTTACATAGAAGCTGTCATTCATTTCGATTTTTCGCGTTTAAATCTAACGAAAACTATAAGTACTAAATAATAAGGTATGTAACCAATAAGAATGTATTTCTTTTCATTTCTATCAAGTTAAATAATGTCGAGTAACAGTTATATACGAAAATACAATAATGTTAAATAAAGTACCTAATAAGAAATAAATTTGTTACATCAAACATATTTTTCTTATTAAACAGAAACAAATTAGTGTGGTCGTAGATAAAGTATAGTACACAACTCGAGTTTTAAGGCAATTACGTACTCGCGGAATTACGAACGTAACGTGCGTAACTGTTCCTCTCGTATATAACTGTTAAGCTCGCACGTAATATACTTCTTACAACTCTCGTTACGTAATATACTTTTTCAGCTATAAAACACAATAGTATTTTCTATTTTTTTGTAATCGTTTGTTAAAAAATGTGTTTATACAAGTAAATTGAGTTTAAAATTGCAAAGTAGAATTTGAGGAATGGAAGTTATAAAATAATACGTATATCTTTTTGGTTAGCTTTAATTTAATATTTAATTTGGATATTGATATATGGTTTAAATTAAGTGCAATGATGTGTTTAATGTTAATTTTATAGCTTACGATATTTGTATAGATAAATAAGTAATTTATATATAGGTAAAATATAGTGAGGGCACGACCTATGATTGTATGATTAAGTTATGTACATATAACAGAAATGTTTTATTTCAGAATATCTCTGGCTAATTTATACGGGTATTTCAACCAATAACCTTCCAAAAAGTTTCTACTGGAGGAGGTTGAAAGTTGTGCATAAGGAAAACTCTTGAAACTTTCTTAGGTTTTCTAAAAACCAATACTTATTTTAAACTCATAATTAAAACATTTATGCTGATATGGATCTGAACTGGAAAATTGTTGTATAGTGAATATTGACTTGAAGTTTTCAAATGGTTGTTTGATTAATATTAAATAGGGAATTATGGCATTAAATAATTTAAGGAATTGTGTATTTCATAAATACCTCAAGACTAATTACCAAACTTGTTTCACAAGCATAGAGTCCTGTTTTGTTACTTATTATTGGGTATTTAAATATATAGGTATATTTTTATAACACCATTCCACCGCTGTTTAGTCCCAAAGATGTCTCACGCCTCAATGGTTCATTTCTACTTTATATACTTTACTTAAAATTCTTGCAATTCTATGTCTGAGTATCCGAGTAAACTAGGTAATGTCTAAATTCATTCAGATAGCGGTATGGAACGTCAACGGCCTGGTGCGAAGATAAGACGAGGTTATACTGTTTTTAAAACAAAACTTTATAGACATTCTTCTAGTAAGTGAAACCCATTTTGCAGAAAAATCCTACTTCAAAATTCCTTACTATAATACATACTACACTAACCATCCTGACCAAACCGCAAATGCTATCCCAGACATTTTAATATAACATCCTGCACGACAGTATACCAAAATTTGCATCTGACAGAATGCAAGCGACATCAATAAAAATATACTCACTACAAGAGCTAACAAGAGCTATTTATTCACCGGAAACCACCCCCCATGCTACACAATGCAAACACAACTTGGGACAGTTACCGTACTACCTTAACCGAAACTATGGACTTAAAAACCTGAAAGAACCCCATAGACTCTACGATACGGTTATTAATCTACATGAAGTTATGGAAGCTGCAGCGCAACAAGCTACTCCGGACTTGGAGCATAGACACCCCGAAATTAACATCCCACTCGAAATCAAGATAATAGTGGCACAAAAGAGAAGAGCTCGAGCCAAGTGGCAGATAAGTTGAAATCCTCTGGATAAAAGCTACTCAACCCAAGTGAGTAATAAACTAAAAACCAAACTCCGAGAATACAGAACAGAATCATTCAAAAACTACGTAAGCAATCTGAATAGATTTGATAACTCTATTTGGAAACCCATCAAATCCGCCAAAAAACCTACATCACTGACATCAACTCTATGCATGCTTCCACCAACGCAAGGACAATGGGCTAAAAGCGATCACGAAAAAGCTGACCCGCTTGCACAATATTTAACAGGGGTATTCCTGCTAACAGACAACCATAGAGACGACAAAATTTCAGAATACCTTGCATCCGACATACAACTCTAACCGCCACTGACTCCAGTCACACCCAAAGAAATCAAAGACGCGATCCAACATTTTAGCGCAAAGAAAGCACCCAGAACGGACGTAATAGCACCCAAAATGCTGAACGAGTTGCCAAGAAAAAGCATTGTACTGCTCACATATCTGCACATATCTTCAATGCAATCCTCAGACTCCAGTAGTGGCCTAAACACTTCAAGCTAGCTGAGATAATACTAATACCAAAGCAAGGAAAGGATCCGAGCTCCGTGACATCCTACCAGCCAATCAGCTTTTTTTTATTTTCGCAAGTGACTCCACTGAAACGGAAGGAACAGAGGGACCGCGAGCGATGGCATTACTGCCTCTGCCCACCCTTCGGGTAAAAATACAACAGGATTTACATGAAAGTAAAATATGCTATACAATAACATTTACAACAACAATTTACAACAACAATTACAACAAAAGTAATACAAAACAAAAAAATAAAATCCTACCGCCCTTGTTCCCACCCAGGCAACTCCTAAGCCCGCATGACTTTAGCCGCGAATCGGCTTAAGGCCGCCCACACCCCCCGCCCCACCTCGCCAGCGAAGCCACCCGTCACGGCTACGACCGTGACTTCCCCTTCCAGGGCCGACGCCAGGGCCTGTCATTCTCCCAACGCGAACACGCCACGAGAGTGTGCTCCGCGTCGTCGCGCACGCCCTCTCCACAGGACATGCACCTGTCGTCTGGGGCTTTCCCGATCCTATGGAGATACGCTCGGAAGTACCCGTGTACGGTAAGAAGCTGGGTGAGGAAGTACGAACCCACCTCGTCTAGCTTTCGCCCCATCCACCGAATTAAATCAGGGATGAGACGACGAGTCCACGCGCCGTTTCGGGCACGTGACCACCTCTCCTGCCAGCCAATCAGCTTGCTGCCAGTTGTTTCTAAACATCTGGAGAGGTTGATACTGACAAGAATAGACCCAGATTTCAACTCAGCAGACTGGATCCCAAACCATCAGTTTGATTTTCGTCGGCACCATTCAACTGGTCAACAATGCCACAGAATCGCCCATCGAATAAATACCGCATTTGAATAAAACTAATACTCCACTTCACTATTCCTAGATGTAAGACAGGAATTTGACAGCGTCTGGCACGAGAGACTATTATATAAAATAAAAAAGGTAATTCCAGCTTTCTCGAACCTACTCAGATCATACGACACAACCGACAGTTCAGAACCAGATAAGTATCTGCAGCGTTTCCGATAAATGCTGGGGTCCCACAAGGCAGTGTATTGGGCCCTCTACTGTATGTGCTGTACACCTCAGATATCCCCGAAATACCAAACATAACCATAGGAACATTTGCAGACGACACAGCTGTACTAACTAACCATTCAGATCCCAACATCTCCACAAAACACCTCCAAAACTACATACATCTACTGTAAAAGTGGTTAAAAAAGTAGAAAGTTGAATGAATGAAACCAAGTCCTGCCATGCAACACTCACGTTACGAAAAGGTCTCTCTCCTCCAGTTTATTTAAAAGTCAATACTCGACAGTAAAATACTTAGGACTACATCTAGACAGCAAACTAAATTGGAAGAACCACAATATCAAAAAAAAAAACAGATTGATCTCAGACAAAGAGAACTGGCTCATCGGCAAAAACTCGAGTTTAACGCTAAGCAACAAAATACTTGTATATAAAACTATCATCAAACCTATCTGGACTTATGGCATTGAACTCTGGGGATGTGCCAGCAAACCTAATATTGCGATAATGGAAAGATGCCAAGCTAAAATAATAAGATTAATTGCTCCATGGTACGTCACAAACCTGCAAATTACCCCAGTGAAGAAAGAAATCCAGGAAAGACGAAAAAAGCATAAAAAAGAAATAGAATCACACACAAATCCACTAATAAATACGCTTCCTCAACAAAAAAGTCCTCAGAAAACTCAAGAGACGCTGGCCAACTGACCTTTAGCGGTACCCAGAGGTCCAATCGTTGGATGGATACCTCGTCACCCCAATATATATATATATATATATATATATATATATAAATATATATATATATATAAATATATATATATATATATATATATATAAATATATATATATATATATATATATATATATATATATATATACACATATATAAATATATATTCTGATTGTTGAAGAAATTTCCATTAAAAAAAAAAAATAATAATAATAAAACGACTATTTCGTCTATTGAGTCTATTGCAACTGCTATAGATTAACTACTGATTCTATTGTCTGGACAAGATATTTGTCACATTTGCCATTACGAATTGGGGATTATATAGACTCGCCTGTTAATTTAATAAATATATAAGAATTCATCACATTTACCGAACTTGTGGTAATTATATATAATAACCGCTAATTATTATATATATATATATATATATATATATATATAAATATATATATATATATATATAAATATATATATATATATATATATATATATATATATATATATATATATATATATATATAAATATATATATATATATATATACACATATATAAATATATATTCTGATTGTTGAAGAAATTTCCATTAAAAAAAAATAATAATAATAAAACGACTATTTCGTGTATTGAGTCTATTGCAACTGCTATAGACTAACTACTGATTCTATTGTCTGAATCGGACAAGATATTTATCACATTTGCCATTACGAATTGGGGATTATATAGACTCGCCTGTTAATTTAATAAATATATAAGAATTCATCACATTTACCGAACTTGTGGTAATTATATATAATAACCGCTAATTATTCATAAATACCGAATTAACCACAAACATCGTAAATCCCTGTATATAATTGATCGCCCTGAATATAAGCTTGTAGTATTTTACTATTGTTAAAACTATACTACATTATAGATAATCATGTACTTATTAAAGTCGGAACACAGCCTGAATATATAAATATATTCAACCTTTCCATAGCTCTGTAATATTATTAAGTCTTTTATGACTACAAAACAAATCTATGTCAATACAATGTCAAATTTATTTACTAGCTTCTAGTAGGCTTGTATTATTGTTTATAAACAATCCGACTACGCAACATACATCTGGAGAAGAATGAGTGCTATACTGAACAGAGGTTAGCGGATAAAAAATAAGCAATGCTCGCCAAGTAAAGCTAAACGCCATGTGTTAAAACTTTATTGTAACTGTTTATCAATATTTGGTAAACCTCGCTGGCGTGAAGTAATTTGACTGATAAACTGTATCAAGTTAGAAAAAAAATATTAATTTGATGTATCGGCTTAAATGTATGATGTAAGCGTAATAACTACATGAAAAATGTTGGAATCCTAACAAAATATCTCTTCAAATAATTTGTTCTGATTTCATCCTTTAAAGAATCCCTTAAAGTGATCAGATCTTCCATCAAGGTCTCTACAACTCTACGGTGCCCACAGGGAGGTGTGCTATCACCACTGATGTGGAGCCTGGTAGTTGATGAGTTACTGGCAAGGCTGAACGACCTGGGCATCAAATGTCAAGGTTACGCCGATGACATAGTTATCATAGCCAGATGGAACGCTCTGTGAAATCGTACAGAGAGGCCTCAAAGTAACTAGTAGATGGTGTCAAACAGTGGGACTGAGACTCAACCCGATCAAAACCACGGTGATACCATTTATTAGAAAGAGAAAACTAAACTGCTTACAGTCCATACTGTTAGATGGGAGGGCAGTAGCATACAAACAGTAGATAAGGTGTCTGGGTGTTACACTAGATAGCAAACTCCTATGGAATAGACACGCTGAAGGTAAAGGTAAAGGTAGGTAAAGGCAAACGCTTTAATGGTTGGAGAAATCTGGCAGGAAAAACGTGGGGTTGTAACCTCACAATCCTGCGATGGATGTACACCATGATAGTGAGACCTGCGATCACAGGGCAGTTGCATGGGGAAGTAGAACTAAGCTAGTCTCTATGAGGAAACAGCTTGAGAAGATTCTGCATCACGGGGGTGGTGGGGTCGTGCTCGATAGCAGCAATGGAACTGCTGCTGCATCTGACTCCTATGCACCTTGTCGTGGAAAGGGCCGTCAGATCGGCGATTTTAAGGTTCAGCAAGGAAGGAATAGGCAGAGGTAAAATAATCGGGAGCAGAGACCGGAATAGCCTCGCTGCCAAGATCGCCTGGCTGGAAGCACCAAAAGACGAAATGGTACGCAAATACCATTTCTAGAAAAACTACACAGCAATGTCTAGTACTAAAGCCGATTGGAGCGACGAATCCTCAGCATACCACATAGAGCAACATGCTATCAAGTGGTATACAGATGGTTCGAAGACAAAGGAAAGTACTGGTGCAGGAGTGTTTGGACTTCGCACCAAATACTTCGAAACCATGTGATTAACGAGTAAACGCAATCGAAAAATGTGCACAATTTAACCTCGACAGGAATTATCAAAATAAACGAATTGCTATCCTGTCAGACAGCCAAGCAGTCATCAAGGCGTTAGCTCATACACTATTAGATCTGAACTGATGTGGCAGTAATCCCTTTATATGTCCGGAACCTTTTTGCGGGATGCGTGTGAACACCATCGATCCAAAGTTCGGATGAAGGTATAAGAGAACAGTGGATGAAAACCTGGAAAGAACTTCCAGGGGTGAGACAATCCAAAGTAATTCTGGGATCTGTCAACCAGGAAAGAACAAAAGCTTGCCAGAAACTAAACAGGAACAAGCTTAGAATTCTGACAGGAGTCCTGAAAGGACACTGCAGACTTAGGAAACACTTTAAGACAATAGGGTTAGAGGAAGATGACAGATGCAGATTATGTCGTTCAGCAGAGGAAACCCGCATACATCTGCTCAAAGACTTCGTAACACTGCTCCGCAAGAGACAAATGTACCTTGGGGCCCACTGCTTGAACGCCGAGCAGTTGCAGTCCTTGAATCCCTCCCAGATCCTGAAATTCCTAAAGAAGTCAGGACTAGAGGAGGCGCTCTAAATGGGTAAGTATAGCAACTCATAGAGGAAGAGGGTGGGCCACAATAGATCTATGAAGGTTGCGGTACAAGTCGTCACCACCATATCTACATTCTACAAAGTAGTCGGAATTTATAATTCGATGTAAATTTAATAAACCCAAATAACTACAGAAGCAATATATTTTACAGTACATAACAAATCGAAACCAGCAGAAAGGGAAAACATAAAACAATGTGTAAATGCAAAGAATTGATTGATTTATAAATTAACTACCTTATTACTACTATTTATATATTTATAAACTACTTGAATCGAGAGAATTGGTGAAACCATCCTACGTTATAGATAATCATACAAACTTAAAACAAACGGAACACAGCCTGAATATATAAATGTATTCAGCCTTTCCGGAGCTCTATAACAATTATTGAGTCTTTTTGGTAGTCTTAAAGAGACTCAATAATAGTTATAGAGCTCCGAAAAGGCTGAATATATTTATATATTCAGGCTGTGTTCCGTTTGTTTTTAGTTTGTATGATTATCTATAACGTAGGATGGTTTCACCAATTCTATCTTATCAGTTCAATCCTAAACCTAACCTAACCTGGTAAGTTCATGTCTGCCTCACAAAATGTCAAAATTATAAACATCTAACCCTAAACACCACAGGTTTTTTCAAGTAAATGGTTTACAAATTATTGTTCACGGAAGCAAAGCTGTGCTGATGAGAGATAAATCTCAAAACGTGTCCACAGATTGATATCCGCTTAAGGTATCGGAAAGACATGATCTTAAACACTATGTTATTTTTATGGTTTTTGTTGAGTGCCACGAAGGTGGACTAAAAGCTATAAAATAACTGGCAAATTTCATGTGCGATTTGTTTTGGTAGTCCTAAAAACACTCAATAATTGTTATAAAGCTCCGGAAAGGCTAAATATATTTATATATTCAGGCTGTGTTCCGTTTGTTTTAAGTTTGTACTTGAATCGAGATGAAATATATAAAACAAGGAATTGAGAAGATAAAATGGTATATTAAATTAATAAAACTAAGAAACATGAATAAAAAATATAATAGTATATATAGTATATAATAGTATATATAGTATATAATAGTATATATAGTATATAATAGTATAAGTAACGAGAGTTGTAAGAAGCATATTACGTACGAGCGGAATAGTTACCTAGCGTGGAGTGTGTAATTCCGCAAGTACGTAATTGCCTTACAACTCGAATTATGTACTATATTTTATCTACGACCACACTAATTTGTTTATGATTAATAAGAAAATTATGTTTCATGTAACAAATTTATTTCTTATTAGGTTATGTTTATTTAATTATCATTATTTTGCATTATAATAAACAAACAGTTGAATTTTCATATATAACTGTTACTCGACATTATTTAACTTGAAAAAAATGAAAAGAAATATATTCTTATTGGTTAGATACCTTATTATTTAGTACTTATTTGGGTTAAACTGAAATAAGTTTGCTCATAGATATAGGCAGCCCAATGTACGCAATGTCAATTTCCGTTAGTTTGAATTGTGGCACGGGGGGCGCAGAATGTATGAGCACGTAGTAGCAGCTCTCAACCAATCAACGAATCGTAAACCAAACGCATGTGTGTGTTATCAATCATAAATTATTATTAATCGCGGACTGTAACATACGTATGTGTTATGATGTATTTACATAGTCCATGAACTGTACAATAATGGGCATTTACAATAGTGGTCGTAGATAAAGTATTTTTCAATAGCGAATCGTCCCGAATCGATTTAAAGTGGTCATGGCAAACAATTTTAGATTTTATATGTTAATTAAGACTATTACTGAGCTAAGAACTGAAGCCACTGGATCATCGTAGCCGTCAAATGTTTTAACTCTAGCGCACATAAAAATCGATTATAATTAAAAAAAGGTTTTCATATGATATTAATTTTTGTTTAATTATATATGCCATTTTGGTGTGAAAGTAATGTACAAAAGATGCAAGAGAAATCATTGTAACCGCTAAAGGTCACTCTATGGTGTGGTTTTTTGGATGGTGACATTATATTTTTTTCAAACTGAGGCATAGAATGCACTTGTGAACTGGTAACCGTTTTTGATCTAAACAGATTTTTGATTAACAGATGTGCGATCGATTAACAATTTTTGTGGCCAACATTTAAATTGATTTGGATGGCATATTATACTGCTAGTTTGACTAAAAACTTATTGTTAAAAAAGTTTGGTGAATCGATAATTTCAGGACCTAAAAGAATTTGTGACAACTCATTTGGTTTACTTTTTGTTGGATTACTTGATATCATTTGTCTCTACAAGAAAAACGACGAAAACAATTGGGTCTACATCTGAAACTATGTTTGCTTTATTTTATTTCAAAACTCTTTACACAAACTAATATAAAAAGACTTCTGAAATATTTTCAACGCTCTTAAAAATGTTCTACGGGTGAATTCTTGACACCTGTGAGATTTCCCCCGCCGCCTTCTAGGTTTTCCTTCCGAGTTAAGTAAAGTAAGAAGACCTCTAAGAGTTGTATTAAGGGAAAACTTATAATTGGGTTTTATATTACATTGCTAATCTTTACAGAAATATATTTTAGCTATTAGCTGTGCATGATTTACTATACGACTGTTCGTTTCCACATAATCTTGTGCATAGTTTTGCTCTGCATACTGAAATAAAATAATATTACGCAATGTAAACTTATGGTAACTGAAGTCAAGGTAATTGAATAATTTTCCATTAAAAACTGATCTTAATTATTTCTCAATTGGTCATAATCGTTTCTTTACGAACGAAATATTACTCCGTCACTATTTTGGACTAGATAGGATGTTAAAGACTAGAATAGACGAATTGGTGTAGTATTTCTTTGTCGAAACTCCCTTTTGTTAGAGAGAATTTTGCTGCAATGTAGTGTCCAATTTATAATTCATAAGAGCAAAGCTGCACTGATGAGAGATAGATCTCGAAAACGCGTCTTCAGATGGCTATTCACTTTTGGTTAAAGAGAAAGATCTGATCTTTTTTGTGTGGCGGTCGTTTTAACTTCAACGATCTATTGTGCTTAGCCCTACTACAATTACTCTCCCAGGAATTCAACTTCGTGAACGAAGTCTAAGATATTCCTGAGAGGCTTGCTACTCAGCTCCAAGGTGGTCAATCTTGCGACGCCGAAGTGGGCAAGCCTTATGTGTGCTAGCGCTACACATGTACACATTATGTGTTCAGCGGTTTCTTCATCTGATTCACATAATCTACAGGCAACTTTCTCTGCCTTTCCCATTTTGTGTAGGTGATATCTCACCGGACAATGTCCTGTGAGTATGCCTACCAAAGTTCTGATTTCTCTTCTAGAGAAGCTTAGCATCTGCTGCGTTATTGCGGCAAAATAGTTTATGAGCATTTTAGCTTGCCTCTCTCCTAGCGTGTTCTTCCAGTGGGTGGGCTTTTGCTCTTCTTCCCATTTCTTAGCCCCTCGCCTTAAGTGGGCCTTGGTAAGCCCACAAGTTGGCTCCGGGCCCAAGAAGGGAGCCTCGGCCCCGCTTTTGGAGAGTGCGTCGGCCATTTCATTCCCATATGTGCCCTGGTGACCCGGTGACCACATTAGCGCGAGTCTGTTACCTTTCACCAGTTGCTTCAGGGTTTGTTTACAGTTCCAGGTTAACTTGGAATTAGAGTTGTGGGCTTTTAAATTCCTTAGAGCTACCTGTCTGTCCGTTAGGATGTAGATCTATCATCTTTCAATGGCTATAATTTCAGCCTGTAGTACCGTGGGGGCCTGGCCCAATGCCGTGGACTCCCTGTGACTCCGGCTGTATATGCCAATTTCTGTACCCTTAGCAGTTTTTGATGCGTCAGTGTACCACGTGGACGCTTTGTCTTTCAGGTTTACTATTCTTTGAACACTGATTTGGCGGTCATTGATGACCACTTCAACGGCTGTGTCAAAGTCGTATTCTGTAGACATTGCGTCCCAGGGATGCTTCAGAAATTTCTCTCCAATTTGTTCCCTTATTTTCATGTATCTCTGAATAGGCGATGTACACCTTAGTCTCAGAGCACTGAAAAGACCTTCTTTTTCTACGTGTTTGTGCAGTGGAAGTAGGTCCAACAGAACTTCCATTGCTGTGGTTGTAGTAGATTGCATCGCTTCTGTTATACCCAAGCACGCAAGCCGTTGAAGCTTTTGTAGCATGTTTTGAGTCTTTATTTTCTTTGTTTTGTACCACCATACGAGTGAACCGTAGGTGATAATCGGTCTTACCACTGCTGTGTAAGACCACAGGACCATTTTGGGTTTTAGTCTCCATGTTTTCCCAAAAAGCTTACGGTAGATCCAAAAGGCCGCTGTGGCCTTTGAGAGCGTTTTGTTCAGATGCGAGTTCCAAGTGAGTTTATTATCCAAGGTTACCCCTAGATATTTCACCTCCTCGGAGAACTCTAACGTCTGACCATCAATGCTCGGAGCTTTCAAATTCAGCTTCGTCTTTCTGGTAAAGCGGGCTATTACTGTTTTGCTCGGCTTGACACTAAGGTCCTTCTTCTTGCTCCAACAGTTGATGGTGTTAAGTGCACTCTGTGCAAGGTTCATGATTGTACTACCAAACTTACCTCTTATTATGATGCCAACATCGTCTGCATAACCAACCGCCTTATACCCGTTCTTTGTTAGCACATCTAGGAGATCATCAGCCTCTCTCTGTGGTTACCGTCCTCGTTGATCCCCTCGGTGCGGCGGTAATTTTATTATTGGTCAGCATGTCTTGAATCCACTCAATGATAGGGTCTTTGATGCCTTTGTTGGTGGCTGCATTCTTTATTGATAAACGGGTTGTGTTGTGCTCCCTCTATATCTATAAAGATACCTACTGCAATTTCTTTGCAGTCCAGTGCTGATTCCAATGTGGTCGTTATCTCGTGTAGAGCGTCCACTGTGGATTTGCCTGGCTGATAATCGTATTAGTGCTTATGGAAAGGACTTCTTTTAAAAGGTCCGCACGGTATGTGATTGTCCACATTTTTTTTCATTGTTTTCAGGAGGTAGGAAGCTAGGCTAATTGGTAGGTAGGACTTTGCCAGGTCTTGAGGCCTGCGCCCTGCCTTAGGGATGAATATCACCTTGGCCTCTTTCCATTCCAGCGGTATGTACACCAGTCGAAAGCTGGCCTTAAATATCTCAGCAATGCACGGGCTATGGTTTCGATCCCTTGCTGCTAAGAGTACTTTCTGGGACAGTGATAATCTATTTGGTTTCTAATTATGTTGCCTGGTATGTCGGGTGGTTACTTTCATGTATATAGATGACGAGGTGGAAGTTTGAATTGAACTATTTTGTCACCTCTCTCGTTGCGCGTACCTAGTCCAAAGTTGCCAACTATATTACAGTATTTTCCTTGACCCACTTTATCATTAAAGTCACCCATGACTATCGCTATTTCACTGTTTTTGTTTTGTTTCATGAGGAGTTCCAGTTGCTCGTATAATTCTTCAGCCAGTTCTTCATCTTTTTCTGCTGTGGAAGCATAAACCTGTGTGATATTTATTTATTATATATATTATGTATTTAACAATTTTGGTTTCTTTGCTTATGGTTGCTCCTACTCCATTTCTATGTTGTGGATCGTTGTTACCTGGATGATATCCTGTATGATCTTGTACTGTGCATTCTCCCGCGCCTGGCCACCGAGTTTTGCTAAATCCCATTATTTGAATGTTTAAACTTTTCATTTCCTGGACTACGTTGTGTATTTTACCAATTTCATATATACTTCTAACATTCCAAGTTGCTATTTTAAACCACCCGGAGATTCTTCGCACCCTTTGCCCATTTAAGGGCTGCGGGGGACTAAGGGCCTTTGATTCAGTTGTTTTTGCCATGATAAATTAATATTGGGAATTGTGATGAGGTAGTTTCCCGTTGCTTTCCTAATCGCTGTGTTACAGCCGGTTAAATCTTCCTGATTTTCGCCTGCGAGTATCTGGTAAACAGCCAATTGTGTCTTGCCTGTGTCCAGTTTTGAACAACCAGCTGCCGTTGTCCAATTGTTAGTTTTGGTCCGCCCCGGGTATTTCGTTTCCCCGGTACCACCTATGTCTGGGAGGCGTTCCCGTATCCGCCACCTGGAGAGACGCCCGATAGGGGCAAAATCTTAAGACAACCCCACACTGGAATTGTAGTTATATAAATCTACACCCCTTACACGACTCGAGTTTCGAATGTTGAAGGTCTTTTTCAAGTGAATTCATTTAGTAAATGACTCGAGTCGTGTAAGGTATGTAGAGTTACTTAACTTCACAAGCTATAAATTTTCATAAAAATTAGTGTTTTGTATTAGTAAAAATTTGTATTAGTAAAAATATTATACAAAATAATTTTACTTTCTTTTTCTTTGCATTATACATTTGATCAAAAACTCTAGCAACCTTTTCGCACTAACGCATCATCGGTTGAGGTGGTGTTTTCTTCTCTCCATTTCGTACGTTAAACGCGTCACTGTTAGCTTCATCGTCATCCGTGGAACAAATTAGGCTGATAATTTCTTCAGAAAAGAAATGAAAATTGTTCTCGGTTGTGGCTTGAAGCCAATGCCATCCTTTGTCAGCGTAACATCCATTTTGCATTTGTGGAAAGCTCTTGAAAAAATTCCGAAGACAATTGTAGCTTGGTTAGCAGAATCGTGAATTAAGTTAAAATCAAATATTGCTAGAATTATACGAAATTATATGAAATTTGGTTGTTTTTCGAAAAATACTGTAAGCCCTTTACTTTTTTGTGATTAATGATTCAAACCATGTACATTTAGTACTTTCCCTGTCACCCCTTTGAAAACCAAACAGATAAAATCAATAAAGCCCATGTCAATTTGAGCAACAGTATAGTGAAATTAATATTTGAAATTAATGTAGAATAAATTACTAAATAATTATACTTAGTTTATTTGCTAACATTATATATATATTTTTTAATATTTTCCTAATTTTATTACATTAATTTATTTATTTAAATGTTAATCATGGGATATTGTGTTGAAAATTATTTCAATTATTTTCATATGAAAAATCTCTTTTTTAATCTCGCTTTTTACTCTTGTTTTGAAAGATTAGGAGGTTTTATAAAAGGTTATAAATAGTTACATTTAGAATAATATATTTTCTCGTATTTTGAATCCAACTTGTCCTAACGAATTAACTTCAATATTCATGTTTGGGATTTTAATATTTAAATTGTCACAAACATCACAGAATAATAATATGTCACCATTTCTCTTTACGCCTTTCATTTCTAATAAATTATCTGTTGAATAACGCAATAGAGAACGTTATTGCATAGTTAATTTTTGTACCAACTTTATTTACCAAAACCAATTATTCGTTTTTTATTGTAATATGATTTAAAAAACAAATATTTCCTGTTTTCTTCTTCTTCTTCTTTCGAATAGGCCTACTTTGGACCACGCTTGTTCAACTGTTGGACTTTGATCTTTGCCCAGTATTGTCGCATCTTCTGCCGGTGTAACTCCTTCCTCTCTTCAGTCCAGGGGGGACCTTTCCTTCGGGGTTTTTCCGAAAATCCACGGACTTCCTTCAGGGAGTCTCACAGACTGTCTTTTTTGGAGATCTGTTATTCCCAGTTCTTCTATGTTCTTTTCGGTTTCTGTCAACCAAGTGGTATGAACCTTCTTATTTTGCCAGAAGGTAAACAGACGGTTGGTTAGTCGGTTTTGAGGCAATCTTGTAACGTGGCCATAGAAAGCTACCCTTCTTTTTCTTGCACAGTTAGAGAGCCTCTCAATATGTTCGTAGAGCTCAGCTTATGTCGCCTTCGGAATTCCCCATCTTCCTTTACTGAGCCTAGGATCTTCCTGATGATTCTCCTCTCTCTGATTTCCAATTTCTCTACCAGACCTCTTCGGTTCAAGGAAAGACACTCTATGGCATACAGGGCTCCTGGTCGTAAGACTGATGTGTAGTGCTTAAGTTTCAGGTTGCGTGACAGGCATTTCTTGTTGTAGGTGTTCTTAGTCAGTCAATAGGCTAGTTGTTCTAACTTGTTGACTCTCATTTATAATGATGCTCTTTCTGATAAGTTAAGGGTTCAATTTATTCGCCGAGATAGTTAGCTTGCGCACGACATTGCTTCCGGCACCTTTCCACAGTTCAGTAACGATAGAGTCCTCTCCAGCTGCCTTATTATTCTTAAGAAGTTGAATGATCTGGCCAACTTCTTCCAATGAAGGAAGCAGCGAGTCCGGGTTTGTTGTGGTTTGTTTATAGTCGAAGTTTTCGCTGGGTGGATCACAGTTGAGTAGATTTTTTAGAAGTATTGAGCTAAAATGTGGCATTTGTCCCTGTCTTTAAAAGCCACTTTACTTTGTCAGTCTCTTAAGTGGAGGCTTAGTGGAGCGTATTTTCTGAGTGTCTGCTTGTAGGTTCCAAAGAAATCTCGGCAGTTATTCTTAGGAAAGCTCTGTTCGACCTGGGTTGTATCTGGGCTGTAACCTTTCTTTGTTCCAAAAATTTATGCCAATTTTCCTTGGCCTTTTTAGAATTCCACTTTACCCAGGCTATCTGTCTTTGGGCTATAGCATTGTCACAGTCTTCGGTTCACCATGGATGCTTCCTTCTTCTTACCAGAGGGGCGAGTTCATTGGCCGACTTGACAAGAGTCTCCTTCAGTTGGTCCCAGCTGTATAGATCTGTATTGTTCAGTCTCTGACTTACTTCTTGACTATTCTTAAGTCGCTCTACGTCAAATCTTACCATTTTGGAGGTTCTGTGTAACTTAGTGTTTCTAGGCTGGAATCTTATTTTGATCTTTGAGAAATAGTGGTCTGGCGCTTCTTAGTATCTTCACGTTTTGTATTTCCTTTTGAGATTTTCGTGAAATGGCTACATGATCTATCTGGAATTCACCCAGGTTGGTATTAGGTGAAATCCAAGTCTTCTGATTCCTTCGCATATGTTTGAAGGTTGTAGACTTCGTGAGCAACCCAAGAGTGCTACACAGATCCACAAATTGTTCTCCGTTGCGGTTGGTTCGCTTATGCGCCCGATAATTCTCCATTACGTTTCTTTATTTTTTCTCTCTTCCCAATTGATCGTTTAAGCCACCAAGTTTAGAGATAATATCTTAGAGATAAAGTCTTCCCAGATGTTATCAGTTCTGTCTGGATTACGTCTTGGTTGATTTGGGCATGTACATTGACTACTTGGGCATGTACATTGATACTGTAGCCCTTGTTTACACATTTGAGAGAGAGGATGGATTCACGACTGCTCGGGGAGGTAAAGTCGGTGACTAAATTCAGTATCCTGTGACTGATTATAAATCCTGTACCTAAGTGGGGTACGTTCTTCATTACCCGCTGACCCACTTTTCCTTTGAGGATTCTGTAGCCTTGGGACTCGAAGGCATGTTCGTCCGTAAATCTGGTTTCCTGTACTGCTGTCAGTATTATGTTGTGTCGTGTTAGTGAATCAGTCAGATGTTTAAGTATACCCACTTTTAGCAGTGAGTTAGCAATAAATGTTGCGAAGAAGCTTTGCCATCTTGGTCTGAGTTTACGTCCGGTGATTTCAGGATGCTCCGACTCATCGTTAAAGTATGTTGGTGCGGACTCCCCAGAATCCGAAGGTCCGCTAACGTCAGCACAGGTGACGGTGGATACGATACCACCTGGGGTAATGCATTTAGCGAAATTATCCTCTATGCTCAGTTAAAGAATATTATTCGCAGGACATTGGCGAGCCACTGTTCAAAATTCTACCCAAGTTGTTAGCTTAGGAGGCTTATTATTTGGGGTTTTCCCCCAAGACAGGTCGCCTTCGCTACGGCTAAGAAGCCCTGTCCACCCCTCTCCGCCTATGTTTTATTAAAATAAAAAGTATTTATTGAAATGTAGGATTTTCTTTAAGAAAATTTTCTAGTCTGTAAGAACATTTTGAAGTATAATATGGAGCTTTCCGTTTTATTTGTCAAAAATTAGTGATAATGTGGTTCAACATATTTTATTTAATTCTTTTTATATATTATTCAATAAAAATCTACAATTTTTAACCTCAATCATAAAATTTAATGTTCTATAATATAATTTATTGGGAATCTATTTTATTAATCGAAGCATCAAATAAAATAATATAAATAAAATTTGTATCTTTTACAAAATTAACGAGTTTGAACAGCGCAGTATTCTAAGATTAGTTTCAGTTCAAAATAAAAACTCACCTCTCCTCCAAAATTTTAATTGAAACTAAATTTTAATTAGACTTATTTTAAGACGGTTGAGACGGAACGAAAAGATCATGAAAAAAGTAGTTCTTAAAAGAATCTTCATTTAAATGCAATTCTGAGAATATTCTAAATTTATTTTTACAATACATTATTTACATGGAAATCTTCTTTGGCCTATGTAGATATTGTATCTTCCATTTTCTCGTCTAATTAACAAATCTGTTCCTATATTTTACTGAATGGTGCTTAATTATAAAATGAATGAATAAATTTTGTTCCAAATTCAATAAAACAGAATTTTAATAAAATAAAAGAGAATCGCGAATTTTAGAGAACATTAAATGGAACCAAGAAAAAAATATATTACTGTTACAAACTAACAAAGTATTAGTAATATGAGTACAAAGTTTGAGTGTATGAGTTCAAATTACTTGTCTTTGCGATTTTAACAAACACAAATTTTAAATTTTGTGTATATTTTTTTGTAATTTTGGTCTATTTTGACCTTTTTAATATAAAAATTCGTCAATTCGACGCCCCCCAGCGAAAACTATAGTAACTCAAAAATTTCAGTTTCGAGAAAAGCTGCATTGAATCTTTGAATGTTAATATAAAATCAAGGAATTGTTTAATATTATCGAAAACTGTTTTGAATCTAATTTTTGGTAAATAATTGTTTATTAAAAGTAAAATTTTCGCCTTGCTTTTTGTACTTTAGGCCCTATCTGAGTTACTATAGTTTTCATTGGATTTTCTTTAGTAAATAAAAGATACTATTAGAAAGAAAATATATTTTCTGCTAAGCAATAATACAATAATGTCGTAAGTTGGTTGATTTAATAAAACATATCATAATCCTCATCATCATCTTCGTCTGGAAGATCCTCATCAGAACTGATTTCATTACCTTGCGCGCTAATTGGTAATTTTTTTTGCATTTTTAGATCCATTCCTAGAATTTTTGGTCTTTTTGCTTCATTGCTTTTTGCAGGGAGAGATTTATAAAATCCGTGATACATAAAAGGGATATTATTACTTTTACAAAGTGCCAGTAGGCCTTCTAATTTCATTTTCTCTATTGGCAAATATTGAGTATGAAGCTGAGGCAGGTCTTCAATGTTTTGAATAATTGGAGGTCTACTCTCTTTTCTCAATTGCAAAGACTTAATTTCTCCTCCATACGAATATCTGAAAGTAACTGTATTGGGAGTTTTGATGTTGATCTCTCTGATTTTACTGATAGTTACTTTATCCCGATTATTATCAGTTTTCCAGTTTTGTTTTTCAACTAAGCTTTTAGTACAAAAAAAGTTTTCTTGGCTCATCTCCTTTAGGATGTACGGTTTCCCTGTTGTTTTTGCCATCTTGATTAAAGTCACCCATTGGTCGGGCGTATAGATCGCAGTCTGACGCTTTTTTGCGTTCTCTATTACTGCGTGCATACTATCACCCTCATTCTGTGTATGCCCCTTCTCGAAAAATCGGTGGGTAATGTCAACTTTTAGAGCAGTCGTCGCACAAGTGAACATTGAAAACAGAAAGCGATTTCTATTCTGTCCACCACAGTTATCCGAATAGAAAATTAACTTTTTCACTCCTTTATTTGCATGCAACTTCATAAAATCAAATACACAGCTGCCAACTTCCTGTAGACCTCTTCCAGATATTTGTTCATGCCACGTATAGCAAAAACCAATATTGTTTCCTACATCATAGACAGTAAAATTGTAGGTAGCGTATTTGCTTTTGTAATAGAAGACACTCACTTCCGACATTGGAGTTATAAGAACCTTTTGGAGGTCAAAACAAGTTACTAAAATTGTTTTGTCATTAAGAGCTAATTCTTTATCAGAATTTTTTAGAGCTCGAGCTGCATCCTTGTTTTCTGATGATTTTCATAGTTTAATTGTAATTTTGATTTCAGTTGCTCATCAGCCATTTCATATGCATTGCATATTTCGCATTGGTCTTTCTTCGGCTTATGAAAACCAATATTAAATTTTAAGGTAAAAATGTCTCGATATTGCCGTTCAGTTGCCTTAATTTTTATCTGTTTGTCGTCCGCCCATTCTTTATACAACCTAAACATCTTCCGGATACTCAGACCTTTCTCTAAATACATTCGCTTGGAGTCTTTCCGAATGTAGTGTGATGGAACTAAAGTAAAAAGTTTGATGTGCTCTCTGACGCTGTCTTGCACTTTAGGATCAATTTTATTTGGCCTGTTATGATGTTTTCCTCTTTGATTAAAAGCGACTGTTGTATTATCATTTTCCTTGAGCTTCTTCAAAGTAGTTGTGACATACATTTCAGATATGGCCAATGTATTTAAGAACATTATTTTACATACCAGCTTCTCGTCATTGTCCATACGAAAATAATACTGCCTTGAAACTTTTCTTCTTGAAATCCCTGCGCCAACGGTCACTTGTTTTTTTTTCAACAGTCTTCACACATCTTGCAATAAAATCCCATCGTCTGGTATGATCTCCCAAAGCCCAAAATTCGGTAAAAATAGACTTTCGTGTATCTTCAGTAAGGCGTTCTTGACATTTTTGCCTACAAGATATTTTGCATGCTGGTCGAATACTTTTAGACAATTTTTTTTTGCCTGACCTATTTTCAGGTTCAATACCATTTGTTGGGGAGGTGGTAATAATTCTTAAACACCGGTGTACAACTTATTTATTATAGATTAGTAAATATATATATATATATATATATATATATATATATATATATATATATATATATATATATATATATATATAACTCTCATAAATGGTCTCCCTTTTTTGGACCACTTCTCTTGATGTACTTTTACGTACTACTTACTGTCTTCTTACTAACTATTTACAAGTAGTCCTACTTAGGGTTGAAAGTGGGAGGTCGCCACCCCCTTCCCGGCGCAAGACTCAACATCCTGCCGGACTTTGAGAAAATGTGAATTTCTCAAAACTAATTAAATACTAAATGTTAACTCAACCATGGTGCATAAGTGTTGAACACCTATTACATCCATGAACAAGGCATGCATGAACAGAAATAAAATCTTAAGAATCTAACATCTTAAAAATAAAATACAAACATAAAATAATTATTTTTCTATGTACCTATATAAGTAGGGAAAGATGATGCGTTCTGGACCCTCCTCCCCGTAAGGATTTACATGGGGCTGCTCCTTCCATAAGATTCCCATTGAGCCCAAAAGAGCAAAACTACCCCATCACCTAACCGTAGTTCTGAACGTGTCCGAGCGTGCATGTGTAGATGGCGCGCGAGCGCGGGGAAAATTCAAAATGAGGGGTGGACATATTTACAGATAGGGGTTCAATTGAAATTAGGGGGTTTAGATTGACAAGACTAGATAGATAAGACTAGACAAGACTAGACAGATAAGAGTAAACAAGACTAGACAAGACTAGACTGACAAGACTAGACAAGACTAGACACACAAGAATAGACAAGCGGTGAAAATTGCGGGCGGGTAGCGGGGAATCGTGTGTGCATGCATAATTGGTTGCAAACATATTACGGGTTGATTCAATTGAGATTATAGGATTTAGGACAAGAACATATAAGACATATATGTCATCTATCACATCCTGCGATATTTATCTGAATAATTTCCTATGTGTATGCGAAATTTCTTAAACTTGTCTATGAACTCGATCGTATTAATTATTTCAAATAAAAGAGTATTTCTGCTATTAGATTTCATTTTGAGTGTGTCATGGTATTGTTTCTTTCTTAAGTTTACGTAATCAGTTTAGTATTTGAACTTGAAGATTTTAAATGTGTATCAA
This sequence comes from Phosphuga atrata, assembly GCA_944588485.1. Lineage (NCBI taxonomy): Eukaryota > Metazoa > Arthropoda > Insecta > Coleoptera > Silphidae > Phosphuga > Phosphuga atrata. The sequence continues at coordinate 1,678,374 of OX155909.1, forward strand.
GAAAATAACATTATTTTAACAACTACGACAGTGAATGTTTATATAATATTTGATATTGTAAATGCATGTGAGTATGACATATCTAAATCGTGAGATAGAAAACGCTATCAGTTTCATGTTTCAACTTATCTGGATGTGAGTTTGAACTTATTCGATGTTTTCTGAGAAATTTGGATGAGTCATACATGCATAGAATCGTGGGAAGGTTAAAACCGTGGTTGAAAACCGTCGAGTCAGCATTTTCCTGTTACAACTTATCTGTAAACGTGACCGTAGAAACACTGTCAGTTTCTTGTAATTGTTCTATGTTTATTCTAGAAACGTGACCGTAGAAATAAACACTGTCGGTTTCTTGGAATTAGTGTGTTTATCCTATTAAGAGTTTAACCTAGTTTTTGACTACCTCATGCAAAGAATCGTGGGAAAGTTAAAACCGTTGAGTTAGCATTTTCCTGAACGTGAGAGTAGAAATAATAAGAAACGCTGCATAACCCGTTTCTTAGAATTGCTCTGTTTATCTTATTAAGAATTTGACCTCGTTTTGATAGACACGTGTAAGAAACCGTCGAGTCAGCATTTTTCTTGTTTCAACTTGTCTGGATCACGTGACACATCCGATGGGTATATAAGGCCGAGCTGATTCTAAATCTTCAGTCGCTAACTAAACCTCGTCACGACAAGTCGATATTGAGACAGCTTGCAGAATGTTCTTCTGCAATCAATGTAAAAAAGTTTTCTCAACAAAATATAATCTTTTGAGGCATTTGAAAATGTGTGATAATATAAATCAATTATTCTACAAATGTAAATTCTGTAATGCAACTATCACAAGAATGGACAACTACAAGCAACATTTGAAAAAATATCATAACATCGTTGAGAAGATGAGCGATGACGTACCCTCCACCTCAAAGGGGTATCCTACTATCAATGGAAAGAAGAGGACCCTAGATACTGACGATTTACCCCCCACCTCGAAGAAGATGAAAATAGATCAGCTAACCCCATCAATTCACCACTGTAACATATGTGACCAAGTCTTCCCAACCAAAGCCAAATATGCAGGACATCTAAGATCACAAAAGCATCTCCAGACAGCAGCTAAACCGTACCAGCAAGGTATTACTGAAATTTCCAGCAGTTTCAAGAAAAGGGTAGCTAGCTATTGTATTAAAGGTTCGGGAATCGACATAAATAGTTTCCTAATCAATTCGAGGGGTACTGTTGGTGGCGTGCTTGAAAACGTTATCAAATCGTTTAATTCAGGGGTGAAATTTAGCATTGAACTCTTTGGTATTTATATAAATGAAAAAAACCCCGCGGGGGAATTAAAGTCATTTAACACAAAATATCGTGAAATAACACGTAGCATGAGTAACTTTGATGAAATTTATGACAGTATGTGTGCCAAAATTAAAACCAAATGTAGCGAGTTTCAGGAGAAAGATTCGGGTTGGTCACTAAGGGAGATTTCCCATTTAGAAATTAATATCAATAAATATAAACCAATACGTGGGTCGTCATTTATTGAACTGCCAAAAGAGATTAGGGATCGGAAAGCTTGTATCAATGTTCAGAATGAAGACGAATTTTGTTTTTTATGGAGCATTGTATCTGCATTACACCGCGCGAATACGCATTCAGATCGCCCGGCATCATATCCCCACTTTTCTTCAATTTTAAAATATGACAGACTAGAGTTTCCGCTTAGAATTAAAGACATTCCTAAATTTGAACAGCTGAATAATATTAGTATTAACGTTTATAGCTTGGAGTTTAATTTTAAATCTAAACAACATGACGTAGCAGGACCAATTTACCATACTAACGTGACTAGGGAAAGACATGTAAATTTATTATATTTAGAAGAAAGGGTTAAAGGCCATTATGTATATATTAAAGATATTTCACGGCTTGTAAGAAGTCAGATCACATCGCGTCACGATAAAAAATATTTATGCGATGGTTGTTTAACCTTTTTTTCAAATTAAATCGCGTTTAATCAACATAAATTGAATGACTGCAGCAAAATTTACACTATTATGCCGTCGGAAGACCTTGTAAAAGATAAGAGAGGTGATATGATGCCGGGGAATATATTAAAATTTCAAAATTTCGATGAAAATGCTTGTTTTTCGAGAAAAATGCTTATACCCTTTGTTGTATATGCAGATTTTGAATCAATTTTAGAACCAGTTGATACATTCTCGCCGAACCCTGACAATAGCTATACTAATCAGACACATATCCACGTACCATACAGTTTGGCCTATAATATAAAATGTTCATTCGATGATTCATTGAGTAAGTTTTTCACTTATACCGGGGAAGATTGCCCGAAATTGTTTTGTCAGAACCTCTATGCAGATGTTAAGGAATTATACAGGGAACAGCGTTGTACTTCCGATGATTAAATTAACTGCAGATGATCAAAATTCATACGATACGGCCACTTCTTGTCACATATGTAATAAATTACAAGCAACAGTCGCCGATCATGATCATTTAACGGGTAAATTTCGGGGTGTAGCCCACTCAAATTGTAATTTGTACCAACACCGTAAACACTTAAAGTACGGTGAAAAAGTTACTCTGTGCTACTGTGACACCGACAGTTTTATTTTATTGATTGAAACGGACGATATTTATATAGATATCAAAGAGAATTACGATAAATTTGACACCAGCAATTTCGGATCTGAGAACGTTTTCAACATGCTGTTAAAAAATAAAAGTGTGTTAGGCTTAATGAAGGATGAGTTGGGGGGTGAGTTTATGTTCAAATTTGTCGGGTTAAGAGCGAAAATGCATGCCCATTGTACAGACAGGGATAAAGTGAATTGGAAGAAGAAAGCTAAAGGTGTAAAAAAAGTGTAGTGGATAAATATATTAGTGGTGAGGATTATAGACAATGTATGTTAACCGGGGAAAGAATATATCGCAAGCAACAAACATTTAGAAGCTATAAGCATGTCATATATACCATTGAACAAAATAAAATTGTATTGAGTAGTAATGACGATAAACGATACAATTGCCCTAACGGAATAAATACTCTCGCATGGGGTAACTCTCGTATTCCATAATTGTAATAAATTCATATATTATGTTTATATATATATTTGTTCTTGTAAATATTGTTTATATATCTTTCATTGTAAATTATGTATATTTTTTGTATTGTAACTATTAATAATATATATTCTTTCACTGCAACTGTTAATAATGTATAATATATAATGTATAATATAAGGTATATTGTTTATTCTATAAAACTGTAAATATAATGTTTATGATCTTAAGATATTAGGATTTTTCTTTTATTACGTTCTTAATTCTTAAAACTGTAATAACTTGTAAATAGCGTTTATTTTAAAAATAATAAATGTTTATATGTATAACGATTTTTCTTTTATTATGTTGTCACCCACTTTATACGTTTTGAGCCTGAACGCAAAGGCATGAGAGAAGTGCAGAAAATTACAAATTAAACAATTTATGTTTTTTATCATACCTTTTCAATAATAATAATAATAATAACTTCTTGTCAAACCTAATCTAATAAAGAAAAATTTTGGAAGGTATTAAATAATAATAATTTAATCTATTCTTACCTAATATTTTACCGAGGAAAGTTTTGGAGGGTATTAAAAAAAAGATAAGATATTTAATCAATAACATGTATTTCCTATTAATACAATTCTAATATTATATACTAACATTATCACAATTAATTATACGATAATGTCCCCACGCTAATGAATTCACATTGTTTATCCAGTAGCGTGTATTATCCCAGTATACGAGTGATTTTGGAATCACATCAACAGACAAACATCCGCGCCACAATTTATCATTTTTAATATTCAATTTTATACTTTGCAGTATATCCTCGTCGGAGATTTTAGCGTAGAATATTTGCCGTAAATGTTTGTTGTACCATTCATCTAAGTTTACATGTTGTGATAATTGAATAGAATTACGTAAATAATAGTAATTCCCATCGTTCAGACGTCGGGTTAACAGTTCTGTAGATATCCATAGAGGCGATTGAACTATTTGTAGTATTCGGCTATTATAGTATTTCATAATTATACTATTGTAGTATTTTAGCTTCAAACGGAATAAAGCATTTATCGAAAAACGAATTGTTATTTTCGGATGTCGGTGTGATAAAGGCGGATATCATAGAAGCATTAGGCCAAGTACTTATATCCCAGCATATGTATTCAACATTTTCACAACTGATGTTCTCCTCAATACAACCATCCTCAATGAAACACATCTTGATACTAACCACTAATCCTTAGTTACGTTGATATATAGCTGATTTTTGTGTGTGATATTAGCTATTTTCTATAACACCAAGTTTAATATTTAGTTTGGAATCTATTATTTAAGACATAATTTCACCAATCATATTAGTCATATTTGCAGGAGCTTACCATTTTTCCACGATGATTATGTATATGTGTAAATGTTATGCGTTCGGAAGAAGCAGCTTAAACAATAATGACTTGCACACATATTACAGCGAAACTTTACACAACTAGTTTTACTTGAGGCCTTTTGTCTTCCAAATATCATTCGGTTTTCTTTATAACAACCAACACACCGTCTTTTAACACCCGTTTTCTCGAGGGAATGTCCACTATCTCTAGCGTTGGATGAGCAAACGGCTGATTGGTTTATTGAATCAGGAACCTGTGTATATTTTTCTCTATTATTATCATAGTCACCAATCAAACTCTCAACGTTATTCTTTTGACGTCTAGGAAGCGACTAATATGATGGTGATAAACTAGTAGATATTCTAAGTGGAGTCAAATAGATGGTTTTATTACGGGCACGCTTCTCACCAAATACAATCCCCATCTTGATAGTAAAACACTAGCGTTAACACTAAATTATAAATGCTATCCAACCCTATTTATATCGTGCAGAGTTCCTTGCATCGATGAGGGTGTGAGGTATATGTGACCCCACGCTAAACAGGGTGTGAGGTCTATGTAACCCCACGCTAAACAGGGTGTGAGGTCTATGTAACCCCACGATAAACAGGGTGTGAGGTCTATGTGACCCCACGCTAAACAGGGTGTGAGGTCTATGTGACCCCACGCTAAACAGGGTGTGAGGTCTATGTGACCCCACGCTAAACAGGGTGTGAGGTCTATTTTTAGTCAGCTTTAATCAGCTTTAATCTCATTGGGTTAGTTGGGTTAGCATTAGGTTAGGTTACGGAGGTTAGGAATGAAAGCTGACTAAAAATAGACCTCGCACCCTTTTTTTTCTACAGAGGAGAGGAAATGCTTTTACGTACCCCCAAATACGGTTTCCATTTTGGGGAGTGTGGGACTCACCAGCCTTCTAAGGAAGTCATACCCACTAAAAAAATCTCCTCTTTATTTCTCTCCTGTAGTGTTCCCGCCTTTTAGCCTTACATCCTACAGGTTTGGTCTTAATATCCTTTATCGGTTGTCGTCTCTTTCTCTGCTCTGTTCTTCTAATTCATCTTTTGCCTTTTTCCGCATCACTTGTTCTACAAAATTCTTCACAGTTTCCCAGCTGTCCTTGTGTCCGATCATTTCTTCTATTATGTTTTCCGGGGACATGGCTGCCGCAGGGAGGTTTCTTTTTACATTGTCCATTTCGTTATCCCAATTCCCACAGTGGAATATTGTGTGTTCTGGAGTATCATCTACTTGCTCTGGACAGTATTGGCATTGTGCACTTCCCCTCTATCCAATTCTCTCCGTGTAGGAGCAGAAGACCCCGTGTAGGAGCAGAAGACTCCGTGTCCTGTAAGGCACTGTGTAATGAGGAAATTTACCTTTCCATGCTTCCTCTCTACCCACTTCTTGATGTCCGGTAACATCCTGTGGGTCCACCTTCCGACTTTAGCGAGGTCCCATTCTGTCTGCCACTTCTGGTAAGTCATTTCCCTCTGTTCCTTCCGGTCTGTTATTGCTATTATCCTGTGTAGGTCATATAGTCGCTTTCTCTCTTCGGCAAGGAGGTGTAGCGGTACAAGGCCTGCAACTACGAGCGCGGCATCTGCAGATGTTGTGCGGTATGCACTGCATACTCTCAAGGCCATTAGTCTTTGGGTGGACGTGATTATTTTCTATAGATTTTACGTCTTGCTGCACCGACCCATAGCGGAGCCCCGTATATCATTATCGACTCCATTGCCATCGCTAGTACCTTCCTTTTCTTCTGTCCTGGACCTCTAATATTAGGCAGTATTCTGCCTAGGGCCTTCATTGTACTTTTCGCCTTCTCGCACGCGTAGTGGATATGTCGCCCGAACGATAGTCCCCTATCTATTATCATGCCCAGATATTTTATCTGTCGCACGGGATAGATATCTTCTCCTGCCATGGTAAACTTTATAGGAGGTAGTTTTTTCCTATTTAGGATTATTGCTACGGTGTTGTTCACTTCCACTTTCAATTCGTTCCGTTTCATCCATCTGTCTATAGTATTTAACGTTACATTCACCTTAAGTAGCAGTTTTGCAGATGCCAATACGGCTAGGTCGTCCGCATAGTACACAAGTTCGACTCCCTCCTCCGTATCTACAGACATGACATCGTCATACAAAACGTTCCATAGGGTTGGCCCGAGGACCGAACCTTGCGGTACACCTCCCAGGATTTTCTTTTTCATCTTGGAAGTTATCTGGATGACGCGATTTCTGAAATATGATTGCACAGTGTTGATTAGGTACTGGCTAACTCCGCACTTTTCAAGTTTGGACAAAATTATGTGCCACGGGGTAGAATTAAAAGCGTTTTGTACGTCGATAAGGACAAGGGCACTCCATTGGCCTTGTTGCATTTCCTTTTCTGCATTGTGGATGACGTGCTCTACCGCGCAAATTGTGGTTTTCCCTCTACGGAATCCGTACTGATTTCTATGTAGACCCCCGTTGGTCTCAATGTCCTCCTGAATTCTCTGGTTTACAATATTTTCGTATACCTTAGCTAGTACCTTGATCAGGCATATTGGTCTATATTTAACCTAGGAAAACAATGGACGAGGCAGTCCATTGTTTTCCTAGGTTTTTCAACTAGGATCAATTTTGCGAGTTTCCATGTATCGGGGAACCGGTTCGACTCTAGAAGGCTGTTGAAGAGGGTTACAAAATATTGTGTATTACTGCTTATAATTGCCTTTACTGTTTCAGGCGGTATTCCATCTGGGCCGAGAGACTTGCCCAACTTTATTTTTTTACATGCCCTTATCACCTCGTCTTCATTAAGATCATGGCCGTTTGGGAAAGTGTGGAGAGGTCTATCCCATCGATGGTAATCTTCCCCGCTAGTGATGAAAAGTGGGTCGAAAACTTCTTCACGGTCCTGCAGCGGTAGTGTGATCTTCGGGTTTGGTGCATTTAATTGAGATCTGACGATTTTATATCCTTCTCCGAAAATGTCAGTTTCAAGGCTGTCACATAATTTGGACCAGGCTTTTTTCTTTGCCTCTGATATTGACTTTTTGAGCGCACGCTTTGCTTGTTTGTATTCAGATCGTCTATTCCCTCTATCTCCCACTTCTATGCTCCTTTGAAACCGCCTCCTTTTACGATTTGTTTCTGAAATCTGATTTTGTATTTCTCTGCACCTTAAGAGTGGTGTGCTTTTCCTGTATGCTTTACCCAGAGACTCTTCACAGCTCTCCGTGTTAATTTCCTTGTCATTAATTTCTTCCGTGTAAATCTTATTTAGTGTTACGATGTCTGTAAAACCGTATCTCCACCTTGCTCTCGCCCTCCTGATTGTGGCAGGTATTCTAGTTAGAATGAAATGGTGGTCGCTCATCGACAGTTCGTTTCTCAGGACCGCCCACCGCGGGTTTTTTGCAACTACCTCGTCATTCACAAGGGTAAGATCAATGTATGATACTCCTAGCAGTTCTTCCCCTCGTCTGTCCGTTTTTGTACCCCCCAATAAGTATTCTTTGCATTGAAGTCCCCCGTGAGTATCACATGCTTGTTTTGCCTTTTGGATTTTAGCAGGTCCTGTTGCAGGTCACAAGACTTTGTTCAAATATTGCATGTGGACAGTTTGGGCTGATATAGACACTGTAGAGTGCATACTCTTCCACGTTCACACACACAAAACAGGAGCCGGTACGGTACGAAGTCACAGACATGTTTTTGGAAATGTTTATGACGGAAACTAGGTGGTTTTGGTTGCTGTAGGTGTGGTTGCCACCGTTTTTGCATTTTGCAATGTTCGGCTCGCTACAGACAATAAAGTCGCATTTTTCTTTAGCTGCGATTGTAGATGCCATGTCGTGAGCATTGGTGCTTCTACTGGCGTTTAGTTGCAGGATGTTGAATTTTTATGGCCTTGCGACTTCTTTCTAGCATCTGCTAGCGCTTTTTGGAAGGCCTTGCAGTTCCTGTTTCCCGGCGGGTGTCCATTTTCCTTGCACAGCGGGCAGTAGGGTTCTTCCTTACACTGTAGGGCTCTATGGGCTTCGCCCGAGCATTTTAGACACAGGCCCGCTTTATTCTCTCCGTTGCAGGTACTGGCATTATGGTCGTATCCCCAGCATTTGTAGCAGTGTTCTACCGCGATTCTTTCTGCAGTGACTGAGTCCTATTCTTACTTTCCCTTCCGCAATATGTTTTTGGGCGTCTTCTTTTAGGGCTAAGACAGTGGCTGTTTGTGTACCCCTATATCCGGGTCTTAGGTGCTTAACCTCCAGTTTTTCCTCTGCTTGTATAAGCCCTGTTGCTATTATCGCCTCCTTTATATCTTTCTCTAACGATAGATCATCTATGTCTCTTACGTGTAGTGTATGTAATTTTTCTTCAACTGTCCTAACATGTTGTCCCTGTAAGAGTCCTCGTATTTTTTCTTTTACTGTTTTTGCCTCGCCATTCAGCGCAATCATTAAGTCCCCTGTAGCCGTTTTTTGTACTTTACTTATGTTCTGTATAGTGTTGGGGTCTGTTATACCCTCTTTAATTTTTTTTAGTGTTTCCGCATATGACGTGTTTGACCCTTCTACAATAATTGCTTCGCCCTTTCTAAAGTTTCTTGTTTTTTCGGCTTTTATTCCTTCGTTTCTTTGTGTTTTTATTGTGATCTTATGATCCAGCTTCGAGTAGATGGCTTCGATCATCTTTCTCATGCATTCCGCCTTTATTCCCTGAGGGAGCGTCATGGCCAATTCTTTTCCTCCTCTGTTTTCTTGTGTCAGGTCTCTTGTTGCCTGTATCATATTGTACAGGTCTCTCTTATTACGCCCGTCCTGTCTGGTTGGGTCAAAGTAGGCTGCAGTAATTGTCTTTTTCTTCAAATGGGCTCCCGCTTTGTTTCTGAACGTGGTCTCTTGTTCGATGCAGGTGTATTTTCCGCCTTCGCATGCTATTTCTTCTCCTTCCGTTAATTCAGGAAATCGGTTTAAGATCCTTCTGCTCCATCTTGTTCGCCTTTTGGCTTCTACATCGCAGAAAACAATTAGATGATCTGCTACTCCCTGCAGTGGGTCTCCGGTGTCTATTTTTGTCTTTGTAAAACGCTGTCGAGACCAAGTTTTCTCTCCGACGGGCAAGAATTCCTCGTAGGTATTAATGTTCAGGGTCGTAAAGTCTCTATCTTCAGGTACATTAATTTTTCCCGTCTCGCACTTGGTGCAGACATAATTGGGTGCATCATGCTGTTTCGATTTTAATTTTTTTATCTCTTCTAGTAGCGACTTCTTTTCCTGTCCATAGTCAATTTCTGTTTGTTTGTTCTCTTTGTAGTCAGCTACGGCTTCACTCACTCCGTATTTTAGTTCAGATATTAGCCTCTTAACTTCTTTGTGTACGTTACGGTTTTCTTTGCAAAATAGCTGAAGCTCTAAGGTGATTCCTTTCAGTTTGGCCAGCGGTCCGCTCAATTCCTCGGTAATTTCCATTCTGGTATTGCATTCCATTTTACCTACCATCCTTTTCCTTTTTTGGCCTGGTTCCTCCAGAAAGTCGGGTGCCTCCGTTACCACATCGGCACCTGACCCACTGTCGGATATGTTTCCCTCCGAGAAAGATCTGTTTCTCGGAGGAGTTCGCATAATTTTTTCTCCTCTTGGGATTCCACCAGATGTTCCCTCCCATTCAGACTTCTCACTTTTTTTTCCATGACTCGCTTCCTTTTCCCTTGCAAGGTCGTTATCATAAGTTTCCCTCGTTGCATTTTTTGCGGTAAGTGCCCACATGTTTTGCGGTAACTTGTCAAGTGACGGGATTCCCTCTATCTGGGTAACCGCCCGGGGATTTTGTTTCTTGTCCGCCATATCATATTTTTTGGGTCATATGATGAGTCCCCCGCCCTCAGTACACCCGTTACCCGGGTCCCGGTGATTTTCCAAGACGTCAACTCCTGTTTCGAGAGCCTTCCATTCCTTTACCGAATCGTGTCCGTGTCAGCCAGGTTCTTCGTCCATGTTTTTTATTCATGGAGGTTGTCTCCTCCGTTGCACTATTTAGTCCGCGGTGGCTTATTTTATTTGGCCACTACTCGCCGGCAAGCCGGTGAGGCTTCCCCTATCCGCCACCCGAGGGACGCGCCCATTAGGAGTCTGGCTTCTCCCCTGGGAGACCTCACACCCTGTTTAGCGTGGGGTCACATAGACCTCACACCCTGTTTAGCGTGGGGTCACATAGACCTCACACCCTGTTTAGCGTGGGGTCACATAGACCTCACACCCTGTTTAGCGTGGGGTTACATAGACCTCACACCCTGTTTAGCGTGGGGTCACATAGACCTCACACACTGTTTAGCGTGGGGTTACATAGACCTCACACCCTGTGTACCGTGGGGTTACATAGACCTCACACCCTGTTTAGCGTGGGGTTACATAGACCTCAAACCCTGTTTAGCGTTGGGTTACATAGACCTCACACCCTGTTTAGCGTGGGGTCTCATAGACCTCACACCCTGTTTAGCGTGGGGTTACATAGACCTCACACCCTGTTTAGCGTGGGGTTACATAGACCTCACACCCTGTTTAGCGTGGGGTCACATAGACCTCACACCCTCATCGAAGCAAAGAACTCTGCACGATATAAATAGGGTTGGATAGCATTTATAATTTAGTGTTAACTCTAGTGTTTTACTATCAAGATGGGGATTGTATTTGGTGAGAAGCGTGTGCCCGTAATAAAACCATCTATTTGACTCCACATAGAATATCTACTAGTTTAACAAATACTATTTTAACGAATACAATCACCATCATATGAGACGTCAAAAGAATAACGTTGAGAGTTTGATTGGTGACTATGATAATAATGGAGAAAAATATGCACATGTTTCTGATTCAATAAACCAATCAGCTGTTTGTTCATCCAACGCTAAAGATAGTGAATATTCCCTCGAGAAAACGGATGTCAAATGTCAAAAGAATAAATTTGAGAGTTTGAATGGTAACTGTGATAATAGTAGAGAAAAATATTAACATGTTCCTGATTCAATAAACCAATCAGCTGTTTGCTCATCCAACGCTAGAGATAGTGAACATTCCCTCGAGAAAACGGATGTTAAAAGACGGTGTGTTGGTTATTTTAAAGAAAACCGAATGATATTTGGAAGACAAAAGGCCTCAAGTAAAACTAGTTGTGTAAAGTTTCGCTGTAATATGTGTGCAAGTCATTATTGTTTAAGCTGCTTCTTCCGAACGCATAACATATACACATATACATAATCATCGTGGAAATGATATAATATAATTACTTGGCCTAATGCTTCTATGATATCCGCCTTTATCACACCGACATCTGAAAATAACAATTCGTTTTTCGATAAATGCTTTATTCCGTTTGAAGCTGAAATACGCCGAATACTACAATTAGTTCAATCGCCTCTATGGATATCTACAGAATTGTTAACCCGACGTCTGAAAGATGGAAATTACTATTATTTACGTAATTCTATTCAATTATCACAACATGTAAACTTAGATGAATGGTACAACAAACATTTACGGGAAATATTCTACGCTAAAATCTCCGACGAGGATATACTGCAAAGTATAAAATTGAATATTAAAAATGATAAATTGTGGCGCGGATGTTTGTCTGTTGATGTGATTCCAAAATCACTCGTATACTGGGACAATACACGCTACTGGATAAACAATGTGAATTCATTAGCGTGGGGACATTATCGTATAATTAATTGTGATAATGTTAGTATATAATATTAGTATTATATTAATATGAAATACATTTTATTGATTGAATTTTATCTTTTTTTTAATACCCTCCAAAACTTTCCTCGGTAAAATATTAGGTTAGAATAGATTAAATTATTATTATTTAATACCTTCCAAAATTTTTGTTTATTTGGTTAGGTTTGACAAGAAGTTATTATTATTATTGGAAAGGTATGATAAAAAACATAATTTGTTTAATTTGTAATTTTCTGCACTTCTCTCATGCCTTTGCGTTCAGGCTGAAAACGTATAAAGTGGGTGACAACATAATAAAATAAAAATCGTTATACATATATAAACAGTTATTATTATTAAAATAAACGCTATTTACAAGTTATTACAGTTTTAAGAATTAAGAATGTAATAAAAGAAAAATCCTAATATCTTAAGAATATAATCATTATATTTACAGTTTTATAGAATAAACAATATACATTATATTATACATTATTAACAGTTGCAGTAAAATATATATTATTAAGAGTTACAATACAAAAAATATACATAATTTACAATGAAAGATATATAAACAATATTTACAAGAACAAATATATATATATAAACATAATATATGAATTTATTACAATTATGGAATACGAGAGTTACCCCATTCGAGAGTATTTATTCCGTTAGGGCAAATGTATCGTTTATCGTCATTGCTACTCAATGCAATTTTATTTTGTTCAATGGTATATATGACATGCTTATAGCTTCTAAATGTTTGTTGCTTGCGATATATTCTTTCCCCGGTTAACATACATTGTCTATAATCCTCACCACTAATATATTTATCCACTACACTTTTTTTTACACCTTTAGCTTTCTTCTTCCAATTCACTTTATCCCTGTCTGTACAATGGACATGCATTTTCGCTCTTAACCCGACAAATTCGAACATAATCTCACCTCCAACTCATCCTTCATTAAGCCTAACACACTTTTAGTTTTTAACGGCATGTTGAAAACGTTCTCAGATCCGAAATTGCTGGTGTCAAATTTATCGATATTCTCTTTGATATCTATATAAATATCGTCCGTTTCAAGTCCATGATTTATTGCCTGTTTTAAGTCCATGATTTATTGCCTACTTTAAGTTTCTGTAGTGAACAATATACTTTTCTTTGTTTTTCAAATTTGGGATAAGTTTTCTGTTATTAAATTTTGAACCTGGTGGAGTCATGCTTTCAACGAGGAATGGTAAATCGTCATGTGGAGTCTGTAGCGATTCAGGATACTCGATGTCTGCTTCGATGAAATAGCCAATAGGTGAATCGTCACTTATTTTCGTCACGTCAAAGTCTAAAATTTCAGTCTCCGTCAACCATTTAAAACCGCCGTAAGGCATTAGTTGAGAAACTGCCCAGCCATACAAATTATTCGCATCCCAGTACGCTAAATATGTACTGGGTTTGTTCGAATTATACTCGGATAAGTATTTGTTATTCGCCTTAGCATATCTCAGTGAGGCTTGGCAAATACCTCCTCTAATACCTTTGGAGATGAAATGGTTCATGTCTATGTCCGTAAAAAGTTCCAAATTTATGTCAGTCATTTTCAGCATTGCATCCCAGCTCAGTCCGGGGTCCGTATAATAATGGGCCGGATCAAGCTGATATGTCGTGATGCATACGTTTCGGAATTGTTCAAAAATATCCGTTAGTAATAATACGTCAGTCTTTAAATACAGGTCAGAGTAATCTTTTAAATTTCGACAATTGAAGGTATTCCAAACAGTCTGGGCAAAATTATATTCTTTGTCGGTGATGATATAGTTATTTAAAGAATCGTTAAAGCAGTCCTTGTCCGGTAAAGATATCTCATTCAACCTATCGAATGAGTCTATATGCTTGTATGGGAAAACACCTTTCTGCCTTAATAATACAAAATGTTCATTGTTGGGGAAAAATTTTCTAACCTCTTTGCATTAAATTTTTCGCGAGTTTCTCCAACGAGCTGGCCATAAATCTTAATGAATCGATAAATCTTAATTTCAAATAAATTTTAATTTCTACCCCTTTTTTATCTACATATTCACCAACAGGTAGATTTTTGGTGATGGATATATATTTTTCCTTATTTTGGGGAATGATATCAATTTTTTCCTCGTCCGATCCAAATTCTTTAATAAATAAATCAACATCATAATTCGACATGTTATGGAAAAATACCGGGATCATTTTAGGTATTTTATAATTCAAATTACAATTTGAGTGGGCGGCACCCCGAAATTTAGCCGTTACATGATCATGATCGGCGACTTTGTCTGTTGCTTGTAATTTATTACATATGTGACAAGAAGTGGCCGTATCGTATGAATTTTGCTCATCTGCAGTTAATTTAATCATCGGAAGTACAACGCTGTTCCCTGTATAATTCCTTAACATCTGCATAGAGGTTCTGACAAAACAATTTCGGGCAATCTTCCCCGGTATAAGTGAAAAAGTTACTCAATGAATCATCGAATGAACATTTTATATTATAGGCGAAACTGTATGGTACGCGGATATGTGTCTGATTAGTATAGCTATTGTCAGGGTTCGGCGAGAATGTATCAACTGGTTTTAAAATTGATTCAAAATCTGTATATACAACAAAGGGTATACGCATTTTTGTATCAAAATTTTGAAATTTTAATATATTCCCCGGCATCATATCACCTCTCTTATCTTTTACAAGGTCTTCCGTCGGCATAATGGTGTAAATTTTGCTGCAGTCATTCAATTTATGTTGATTAAACGCGGTTTAATTTAAAAAAAAGGTTAAACAACCATCGCATAAATATTTTTTATCGTGACGCGATGTGATCTGACTTCTTACAAGCCGTGAAATATCTTTAATATATACATAATGGCCTTTAACCACTTCTTCTAAATATAATAAATTAACATGTCTTTCCCTAGTCTCGTTAGTATGGTAAATTGGTCCTGCTACGTCATGTTGTTTAGATTTAAAATTAAACTCCAAGCTATAAACGTTAATACTAATATTATTCAGCTGTTCAAATTTAGGAATGTCTTTAATTCTAAGCGGAAACTCTAGTCTGTCATATTTTAAAATTGAAGAAAAGTGGGGATATGATGCCGGGCGATCTGAATGCGTATTCGCGGGGTGTAATGCAGATACAATGCTCCATAAAAAGCAAAATTCGTCTTCATTCTGAACATTGATACAAGCTTTCCGATCCCTAATCTCTTTTGGCAGTTCAATAAACGACGACCCACGTATTGGTTTATATTTATTGATATTAATTTCTAAATGGGAAATCTCCCTTAGTGACCAACCCGAATCTTTCTCCTGAAACTCGCTACATTTGGTTTTAATTTTGGCACCATACTGTCATAAATTTGATCAAAGTTACTCATGCTACGTGTTATTTCACGATATTTTGTGTTAAATGACTTTAATTCCCCCGCGGGGTTTCTTTCATTTATATAAATACCAAAGAGTTCAATGCTAAATTTCACCCCTGAATTAAACGATTTGATAACGTTTTCAAGCACGCCACCAACAGTACCCCTCGAATTGATTAGGAAACTATTTATGTCGATTCCCGAACCTTTAATACAATAGCTAGCTACCCTTTTCTTGAAACTTCTGGAAATTTCAGTAATACCTTGCTGGTACGGTTTAGCTGCTGTCTGGAGATGCTTTTGTGATCTTAGATGTCCTGCATATTTGGCTTTGGTTGGGAAGACTTGGTCACATATGTTACAGTGGTAACATATGTGACCAAGGTTTTCATCTTCTTCGAGGTGGGGGGTGAATCGTCAGTATCTAGGGTCCTCTTCTTTCCATTGATAGTAGGATACCCCCTTGAGGTGGAGGGTACGTCATCGCTCATCTTCTCAACGATGTTATGATGGTATTATGTATATTTATTGGCCTTACGGGTTTATAAATTGAATCCAAAATTTACATCTATACTAAAACTAACATCGAACATAATATAAATAAGAATAATAATAAAAAGAGAAAAAGAAAAAATCAACATTAAAAAAAATGAAACATGCTGCTCAAACTTAAAACAAAAAAAAGAAAGTCACTAAATTCCTATCCCTAAACCCCGATTACCAGCTTCCCTCCCCACATATTGCTCTTCTTCTCTCCTCAACTTTCTTCATCCAATCTATCCCTCTTCCATCCTTGTTTTAAATCTCTTCTCTACACTCGTCTCTTTCTCTCTTTCTGAACATTCGTTCAGCAAGTGTTCTATTGTCTCCTTGTTTTCTCCACACATCCTACATACTCTATTCCTATCCTCCATCTCTTTATTATCTCTCTCTTCATTTCCACATCTGAATCTTGCCATTGTCACTCTCTCTTTTGTACTTTCTCTTCCTAGGTACTTTGGCAGTTCTTCCGTTATTATTTTTTCATATTTCCCATTGTACCTAGACTCCCTAATTCTTGCTCTCCTTTCTTGCCTTTGCACATCTCTATCTCTCTGGACTAATTCCTCTGTCATTACTCTACCTCTCTCTCTCATTCTTTCTATCTCCGCTCCTGCATACCCGTTTCTTTCTAGATATGCCTCCCTCTCTCTCCACACCCCCTTTCCTATTTCTTCCCTTTTTTCTTTGAGGCACTCTTGCAGAATTCTGCACTCTCCTCTCTCTATCACTCTCTCCTCAAAACTTATTGCTCTCTTTCCTGCTTCTATTCTTATTCCATCTCTCTTTGTTTCCTCCATCACTATATACCCCGGGGTCTCTCTACCTAGTCCAAGCACCCATCTCAAATATTTTTCTTGCACCCTTTCCAGCCCTTCTTGCTCTCTCCATCCCCATATTTCCGCTCCATAGATCATCACACTTTTCACCAGGCTATCAAACATCATCACTCTCCTTCTATAGTCGTGTCCAAATTTTCTCTCTCCTATTCCCCATACCGCTCCTAGTATTTTATTGGCTTTCTTTACTAACTCTCTCACGTGTGCTGTTTCAGTATTTCTCTCATTAAACACGTACCCTAGGTATTTAAATTCTTTTACTTCTTCAATTTTCTCCTTCTCCCATCTCCACTCAATTACTCTTCTCCTGCCACCCCCTTTTCTAAACACCATCATCTTGGACTTCTCCCCATTCACTGTCAGATTTTTCCTCCTCATATATTTCTCCATGTTTCTTATCATTTCTTTCATCCCTTTCTCGTCTCTCGCTAGCACCACCAAATCATCCGCGTAGGCTAGGGACCACACTTTTTCTTTGCCTACCACAACCCCACCCGTCTGCGCCTTGCTGAACATCTCCTCTATGTCTCCAATAAATGCTGCAAACAGGCTGGGGCTTAGTGGGCAGCCTTGTCTCACTCCCTTATGCGTATTAAAACCTTCGCTCACCCTTTCACCAACTCTCACTCTACTTATTGTTTCTTCATAAATCTCTTCTAATTTTGATATCAGATGCTCCTTTATCCTTTTCTTTCTCAGGCATTCCCACAGTGCCTCTCTTGACACATTATCAAAGGCCGCCTTCAGGTCCACAAATAATGCATACATCTTGCCACCCCTCTTTTTTATCTCATTCCCTACTATGTGATTCAAGATGTATACATTATCCATGGTCCCTCTCCGTTTCCTAAATCCCGCCTGTCCGTCTGGTATCACACCCCGCTCCTTCAATTCCTTCGTCAATCTCTCTTCCACAATGTTATGATACAATTAAGATACTCAATAATCTTACAAAAATAACTATACTTAAGATACTCAACGATGTTATGATATTTTTTCAAATGTTGCTTGTAGTTGTCCATTCTTGTGATAGTTGCATTACAGAATTTACATTTGTAGAATAATTGATTTATATTATCACACATTTTCAAATGCCTCAAATGATTATATTTTGTTGAGAAAACTATTTTACATTGATTGCAGGAGAACATTTTGCAAGCTGTCTCAATATCGACTTGTCGTGACGAGTTTTAGTTAGCGACTGAAGATTTAGAGTCAGCTCGGCCTTATATACTCATCGGATGTGTCACGTGATCCAGACAAGTTGAAACAAGAAAAATGCTGACTCGACGGTTCCTTACAAGTGTCTATCAAAACGAGGTCAAATTCTTAATAAGATAAACAGAGCAATTCTAAGAAACTGGTTATGCAGCGTTTCTTATTATTTCTACTCTCACGTTCATCAAAAGGTCATCAAAAACTAGGTTAAACTCTTAATAGGATAAACACACTAATTCCAAGAAACCGACAGTGTTTATTTCTACAGTCACGTTTCTAGAATAAACATAGAACAATTACAAGAAACTGACAGTGTTTCTACGGTCACGTTTACAGATAAGTTGTAACAGGAAAATGCTGACTCGACGGTTTTCAACAACGATTTTAACCTTCCCACGATTCTATGCATGTATGACTAATCCAAATTTCTCAGAAAACATCGAATAAGTTCAAACTCACATCCAGATAAGTTGAAACATGAAACTGATAGCGTTTTCTATCTCACGATTTAGATATGTCATACTCACATGCATTTGCAAGATCAAATACTAAATTAATTAAACCGCGTTTCTTACTGCGGTAGTTGTATTTAAATGCAGCGGTTGTAATTTTTAAACTGGACACGATTGTTTATATATTTTATGAAGTGCCCGGTCCTAAGCGTGCGGTTACATAAACATTCACTGTCGTAGTTGTTAAAGTAATGTTATTTTCTTGATACACATTTAAAATCTTCAAGTTCAAATACTAAACTGATTACGTAAACTTAAGAAAGAAACAATACCATGACACACTCAAAATGAAACCTAATAGCAGAAATACTCTTTTATTTGAAATAATTAATACGATCGAGTTCATAGACAAGTTTAAGAAATTTCGCTTACACATAGGAAATTATTTAGATAAATGTCGCAAGATATGATCTAGTCTTATATGTTCTTGTCCTAAGTCCTATAATCTCAATTGAATCTACCCGTAATATGTTTGCAACCAATTATGCATGCACACACGATTCCCCGCTACTCGCCCGCAATTTTCACCGCATGTCTATTCTTGTGTGTCTAGTCTTGTCTAGTCTTGTCAGTCTAGTCTTGTCTAGTCTTGTTTACTCTTATCTGTCTAGTCTTGTCTGGCTTGTATGTCTGGTCTTACCGTTTAGTCCTGTCTAGTCTTGTCTGTCTAGTCTTATCTGTCCAGTCCTATCTTGTCTGTCTAGTCTTGTCTAGTCTTATCTATCTAGTCTTGTCAATCTAAACCCCATAATTTCAATTGAACCCTTATCTGTAAATATGTCCACCCCTCATTTTGAATTTTCCCCGCGCTCGCGCGCCATCTACACATACACGCTCGGACACGTTCAGAACTACGGTTAGGTGATGGGGTAGTTTTGCTCCTTCGGGCTCAATGGGAATCTTATGGAAGGAGCAGCCCCATGTAAATCCTTACGGGGAGGAGGGTCAAGAACGCATCATCTCTCCCTACTTATATATAATATGTATATGTACTGAATGTGATCAACCAACTAATTTCAAATTAATAAGAACACAAATTATGCACAATCATTGTCCGCCTTGTCTATTGGAAGTACACAAACGCGGTTTACACCTCTCTTTGTGATTCCACTTTTGGTTTTGATCGACACTATTCTGGTGATCCCGTCACTCCCAGGGTGGACCTGGACAACCCTGCCCAACTTCCAAAGAAGCGGAGGTAGATTACCTCCACTAGAACTACCATACTTCCTTGCTGTACTTCCACGGCTGAGCGTCGGTACCACTTAATACGTCCCTGCAACTCCACCAAATATTCTTTGCACCACCGACGCCAAAAGACTTGACGCAACTTTTCAACGCGCTGCCATCGTGACAGTCGATTTTCTTGCAAGTGCTCTAGACTGGGTTCTAGATTTGCTGTTAGTGGAGCTCCAATCAAAAAAATGTCCAGGGGTTAAAGATTCCAAATCATTAGGGTTATTACTTAATGGGGTTAGTGGACGAGAATTTAGACAAGCCTCAGTTAGGCATAACAGTGTGTGCATTTCATCTACTGTGGCAAAATGACTACCCATTACCCGCTTAAAATGTCGTTTAAAAGACTTAACAACCGCTTCCCAAATTCCTCCTATATACGGCGAATTAGGTGGTATAAATTTCCAAGAAATGCCTTGGTTTGCTAAATGATCAGTCAGGGTTGACTGGAAATTTTGACTTTCAAACAAGGTTTTTAAAATTTTTAACTCTTTATTTGCCCCGACAAAATTTGTACCGTTATCCGAATAAAAATTATTTACTTTCCCTCTACGTGCCATTAAACGTTTCAATCCGTTCAAGAAAGTTTCTGCTGTATAATCAAAGATCAATTCTAAATGTATTGCTTTTGTGACTAAACAAACTAATACAGCTACATAACATTTTATTGTTTTCTTCCCGCGACCTCTCGTTTCTTTTATCAAAATCGGACCAGCATAGTCTACACCACAATTACTGAATGGTCTAGTAGGTAGAACCCGATTTGAAGGTAAATTCCCATTAATTCTTGTACGGGAATTGGTGCTACTTTAAAACATTTAACGCACTTATTGATTACTTGTCGCACCACCGTGCGACCCGATATAGGCCAAAAAAATTGACGAACTGCAGCTAAAGTTGCTTGTATTCCTGCATGTAACTATTTTTCATGATAATGTTTAATTATAAACTTGGACAGAATTTGATGCTTATGCTCAAAGCTTAATATTGCATTTTGTAACCTTCCACCTACTCTAATAAGACCCTGTTCGTCTAAAAATACGTTCAAAGTTTTTAAATCACTGTTTTTATCAACTTCACGTTTCGCTGATAAATCTTTTAATTCATGAAAAAAATATTGTTTTTGAATCACTTTCAGTATAGTAATTTCCGCTGTTTTAAGCTCTTTTACTGTTAAATGGCCAGTCACTTTACTAGCACTATTTTTGGCATTATAAGTAAATCTTAAACAATAAGCAACAACACGTTTAAGCATAGAATATGAACTTATTTTATCAAACATTGGAAGGTCTATTTTTGCACAGTGTGCCACTATATGTGTCGTATTACGTTTTTCTGAATTGGCTGTAACATTTTTATTCGGCCATTCATTACAATTCTTAGATAGAAAATCAGGACCATGAAACCATAACTTATTATCTTGTAAATGTTCAGGATCTATTCCTCTCGATATGATATCTGCAGGATTTTGCTTACTATCTACGTAACGCCATTGATTTTTATCTGTTAATGAATGAATTTCACTAATTCGATTTGCTACAAAAGTTTCCCAGCGATTTGGTGACGAAGCTATCCAAGATAGAACGATAGTGGAATCGCACCAAAAATAGTTATTGTCGAAATTAATGTCTAATGCTTTTTTCACCTTTTCGTACAGTTTTGCTAATAGTAGGGCTGCACACAACTCTAATCTTGGTACAGAAATTTGTTTAATAGGAGCAATTCTTAGTTTAGAACATTTACGGTGTGTTTATTTGAATTATCTGTCGTTCTAATAAAAATAACCCCTCCATACGCTTGAGTACTGGCATCATTGAACCCATGAATTTCAATTGTTTTATACAGATACACCGGTATTACTTTCCTAGGGATTTGAATTTCATTAATATAATGTAAGTGTGATATAAAATATGCAAATTTATTTTATAATTCTACAGGTATCGGATCATCCCAATCACATTTTAATTGCCCTAGTTTTTGTAATATTAATTTTGCTGTTATCAGTATTGGACCGATAAGACCAATTGGATCATATATAGTTGCAATCGCACTTAAAATACTTCTTTTTGTTATAGCTTTATTATTAATTCTACTTTTAACATCATGCTTCAAATTATCTTTCATACAATCCCAACTTAAACCTAAAGTTTTAGTCTTTGAAAATGAATCTAATGGTGCAACTTCGCGACGTAATTCTGAATTTGGTAATAAATCTAAATTGTTTGAAGCCCATTTTGCTAATTCAAATCCACCACTCTTTAAAATTTGAATTAAATTATCTTTAATAATTAATGCTTCTTCTGGATTATTTGTTCCAGTAAGCAAATCGTCCATATAAAAATGGTCATTAATTACTCTACGTGCTTCAGGGTATAAATCCGATGATTCTATAGCTAATTGTTCACCACTCGAGCTCCCCACAATGCCCGAACCGCCCAGCCGCCCCACTTTCGTCAGAGATGACAGCCCCGCTCCGCTGCACTGTCCCCAATCCCTCGGAACAGTCTGAGAATCCCTCCAACACCATTGTTGTTGAAGACCTTATCAGGTTCTTCACAACAGCTCTTCTCAATATCCTCCCCGACAAGCGCGACGAGATATTGGAAACGGTGACCCCCCTGGCCAGGAATATCTTCGGACTTAAACTTAAGTCCACGATATTCAGGAACACGGTTCACTGTTCCTTTATACCGCTCGCGCCCCGTGAATCTACAGTTTCGGAGCCAAATCCTCCGCTGCCCCCCCCTCTGAAAAGACAACCTCTACAGCATTTCGTATTAAGTTAGGATGGCTTTCCTAGCAAGTTTAAACAGCCTCGGCTGGAAACACAAAAAAGACCTGATCGAGCATTTAGTTGTCTCCGAAAATGTCCTCATACTAGCGTTACAAGAAACATATTTCACTCCCAAAATCAAAGCCAGCCTGAGAAACTACACAATTGTTCGCAAGGACAGACCAACACAAGGTGGTGGCGTAGCCATCGCCCATCACAACTCAATCCCAGCCCGCCCTGTGACGCTCCCCCCACATCTCCAAGACCTTGAAGCCGGTGGCATAACCATAAGCTACCAACAGTCCACTATTAACATCTTCTCCGTATACTTCTCCCCAAAATCTGACATTTCAGTCGACCTGTTCGACTACTTCAACTCGCTCCCCAACTGCATAATTTTGGGCGACCTGAACGCCCGCAATCAAGTATTCGGAGACACAATATCCAACAGCAAAGGCCGTCAACTCGTCTCGATCCTAGACACACATTCCCTCTTCCGCCTTGACTGTACGGACTACACCTTTTTTGGTCCTCAAGGCAATTCTATTATTGACCACATCTTAATATCCGACAACGCAGCCGACCTACTGTCCCCCACAGCCTTCATCGGCCCCTCGGTCACAATCGACCATCTCCCATTGATAGCAGAGATGCTATTCGTACCTCCACCAACTCCTCCACCATCTACAATAACTCGTCTGTCATGGAAAAATGCCGACTGGCAAGCATTCGAAACAAATCTTACAGTCGCCTTTGCCAACCCCCCGACCATAAACACCACCTTCAAGCTAGAATCCGCCATCGAAAGATTTACCAGTAGACTCCAATTAGAAATACACGCTTGTGTACCAACACGCACCATATCAACGGTGCGTCCCTCTGTCCCCCCCGAAATTGTCTCGCTAATCCAACAAAAACGTAAATTGTATAGGATTTACAAAAACACCCACGATCCTCTGATTAAATCATCGTGGAACCGTCTAAATGCCCTCATCAAACTAAAACTGCGTGCCTTCCGCGAAAAATCGTGGATAGATGCTACATCTAAACTCGATCCCAAGGATGGCAGTAAGTTTTGGAAGTCCCTAAACATTCTTACCGGCCGGTCTCGCCGGCCCAACCACCCACTCTCGGTAAATGATCTAATCCTCACAAATGCCCCAGAAAAAGCCCAGGCTTTCGCGACCCATCTCGAAAAAGTCCACCAATCAAACTCCCCACACTTTACCGAACCATTCTTCGGGAAAACCACAATCGAGATTAGCCGCCTACCTTTAACTCCGTATTCAGAGTTCCCCCCCGTCTACCCAAATCGAAAATGAACCCCTAGTCCAGCCCATTACCACCGAAGAGGTTCGTAATGTCATCTCCACCACTCGAAACGGCTCTGCAGCCGGACCCGACCGTATTCCATGGACTGTCCTCAAACACCTTCCAGACCCAGCAATTGAATACCTAGCCGGTATATTCAACGCCTGCCTCTCGTCCGGCACCTTCCCGCGGCCTTGGAAATCCGCTTACACAATAATGATCCCTAAACCCCAAAAAAATCCGAAACTCGTTGACTCCTATCGCCCAATCTCCCTCCTCAGCACGATTGGTAAAACTTTCGAAAAAATCATCTCCCAACGTCTCCGCTCCTTCTGCGAAAATCACCACGTCATACCCGACCATCAAAGTGGGTTTATGAATCAACGGTCTACCGTTATATTCCATTCTCAACCTCACGTCCAACCTCTCTATCACACTAAACTCCGGAGACTCCGCCATAGCCCTCTTCCTTGATATCCACCGGGCCTTCGACACTGTGTGGCACGACGGCCTGATAGCTAAACTCCACAAATTACAGGTCCCACTATCACTAGTCCGTCTAGTGAAGAGCTTTCTCTCCAACCGCTCGTGCTGCGTCAAAGTGTCCAATTCCCTGTCTCTCCCCTTTACGCCCGTAGCGGTCGTCCCACAAGAGTAGGGAAAGATGTCACGTTCTGGAACCACCTCCACCTCAATGTTGCGCATGCGCGAACACAGGATTTAACCCTGATCAAACCTCTTTATTAGCTGATTAAACCTGTATATTAGCCGATTAAACCTGATTAAACCTGATTATCAGCTGATTAAACCTGATTATTAGCTAATCAAACCTGTTTATTAGCTGATTAAATCCTCTGTTCGCGCATGCGCAACATTGAGGTGGAGGTGGTTCCAGAACGTGACATCTTTCCCTACTCACAAGGCTCCTCTCTGCCCCCCCCTGCTATTCAACCTTTTCTGTCACGACATCCCTTTACCGACCAATTCTCGCTGCCACATCCAACAATTCGCAGATGACACCGTCATCTGGTCCTGCCACCGAAACCCCTCAATCTCGGCAACCGTCCTAAACAAATTCATTGCCAAAATCGAAATCTGGATGAACCTCTGGCGCATCCAGATTAATCCACAAAAATCCCAACTGATCCATTTCCGTCACAAAAACCTCTCCAAACGTATTGCCGAAAAGCAATATTCAATAAACCTCTACGGCCAACCCCTGATACCCCAACCATCAATAACGTACCTTGGCACGATCTTCACCCAGTCCCTAAGCCCAGTACCCAACATCAGACACTGTCTCCACAAAATGAGGTCCAGGCTAAACCTTCTCTTCTGCCTCCGCACCCGAGTAGGGGGTTGTTCATCAAACACCCTACTCTACACGTACAAAACCTTTGTTCGCCCAGTCCTCGACTATCAAATGACAGCCCTTGCGCTCTGCAACAAAAATCATATTGATCCCCTCCTCAGTTTTAAAAGAAACTGCCTTCGACGGATATGCCGTCTAAACTACAAGTTCCCAACTATACTACTCGAAGAACTAGTAAATTTCGACCTATACCATACTCGACTCCACACCCTCCAGGAAAAACTCGCCTGCCGCATCATCTCCCAGGAACCCCCAATTTTCGACATCTTTAAGTCCCCTCCTGTTGAAATACACAGAAGAAAGCCCAAAAACAAACTCCCCATCCCCTATCTAGTGCTTCTGTCCCGACTGAAAGATGACCTTTCTCCAAACCTAGAACTAATTCTAGACACAGTCCCTGATATGTTTAAATAACCCCAAATCACTAGAACACACCAAGACCCTAGACGAAAAGAACCGACCAACACTGCCCCCCTCCTTCTGACGTTTTCTCGCGCCGCCCAGGTGATGTTGACTGACTTACCGCCCGACTGCTGCTATCCGCTGATTCCCACCCATAAAAAAAAAAATCTATCCACCTCCCTGGCTGAAAAGGAAATTGCATTTCCTACAACAACCGTCCCCCCCACCCCTGGCGGGGACACTTATTCAGCATGCATGCTAATTGTTTCAAACATCTCATAGCTAAATATGGTGCACAAGCTGTCCCATACGTAACCGTTTTTAGGTTGTAAAGTTCTAAGTCTTTATTTGGATTAGACCGCCATAAAATTTGTTGGAATTTCCAATCTTCTTGAGAAACCCAAATCTGCCTGTACATTTTAACAATATCGGCATTAAGCACGTACTGATATTGTCGGCACTTAACTAATAAAGAAAATAAATCCCTCTGTAAATTCGGCCCTCTCATAAAATGATCGTTAAGAGATGTCCCATTGTCCGAACGGCAACTACTGTCGAAGACCGCCCGGAATTTTGTCGTTGTGCTCTTTTGTTTAATGACCCCATGGTGAGGAAGAATACAATTATTTTCTTGTGAATTGTCACGTACTATTTCCATGTGTTTAAGATCATTATAATCCTGCATAAACTTACAATATTCTATTTTGAAATTTTTATCCTTCTTGAATCTCTTTTCTAAAACATTAAATCTTATCGCGGCTATTTGATTCGTAGAACCTATATGCGGATTATTGTTTTTAAATGGTAGGCGTACGATAAATTTACCGTTAATATCCCGATTATGCGTTTTTTTTTTTTAAAGATCTTCGCAAATTTGTTCTTCTATAGAAACAAGTCCACAATGACTTTTTTAGAACAGAAATTAAATTATTAAATTTCTGCTCTCACAACTATTGATTATTATTTGACACGAATGTCCACCACAAGTCCACAATGACTTTATTAAAACTTCACACTGATTTCCTCTACACTTTTCACAATCCGGGTCGAAGGACCAAAATGTTGGGAAGGTGGTAATAATTCTTTCTAACCCCGGTGTACACTATGTACAACTTATTTATTATAGATTAGTAAATATATATATATATATATATATATATATATATATATATATATATATATATATATATATAAATATATATATATATATATATATATATATATATATATATATATATATATATATATGTATATATATAATGGTCTCCCTTTTTTGGACCACTTCTCTTGATGTTCTCTTACGTACTACTTACTTTCTTCTTACTAACTATTTACAAGTACCCCTACTTAGGGTTGAAAGCGGGAGGACGCCACCCCCTTCCCGGCGCAAGACTCAACACCATTATTCAAGTCTTTTTTGGCTTTGACATCTATCCATTCATTTTCATTTCTAGAACGCTTTCTACCTGGGTTATTTTTAACTGAAATTTTACGCTTTCTAACTTTTATGGAAGCTGTAGATGACGTATCATTAATTTTTTTGGGCCAAGTGCTGATGATTTGCGGTTTCACTTAAAGGCGCTATATCAGTATCTTAAGAACTGGAATCAGTTTCTTCAACATCAGAAGGCCTATATTCTGGATCTGCATCGGAGTTAACAAAATCTGATTCGGCTTCCCCAGGATAAGACTCCTTTGTAGAACCATCAATTTTATGTTCAACTGTAGGTTGAATATTTTTAATAATTGGTTTAGTTAATAGGGTAGTAATCTCTAGAGATTGATAGTAATGATTGTCAAAAGTTTTTAGCTCAACCGTTCCACAACTTGATGAGGTATGGGTTACTAGTGAGCTCGGTTCATCCCCATCACTACTGCTCACTTTTTTGGCGTCATTGCATCGCTACTTATTATTCTATTGCTTTCTATCACATCTGAAATTAAAACAAACTTAAGTATCTAGATTCAATCACAAGAAAGTGTTTTTGAGTCTTTTAATACAAGTATTTATTCTCATCTTAAGGTTAGAAAATTGTTTTTTTACTAAACAACAACAAGACACCGTGACAATAACTTGCCTACAACTTCATTTTAATGCTCACTTTCTATTTTTTCACTTTTGTCACTATCAACGAGTTGCAAGATATATTTTGTTCTGCTTGATATCATTTTTAACAACAGTTAACAATATGCTAATCACCAATAATATCGTAACTTTGAGTACTAACCAAAACACTCCGGGATTTTCAATCTACTGTTTACTAACACTATAGTAACTCAACATACGAAATTTCTCTTTGGAAGTGGTGGGGAGTCTGTGATTATAAAAGCTATAGTAACTGAGTTGCGATATTCTCCGTCGGAACGTTTTTTAAACTTCGTTTAAATTTAACGTAGGACTCACTATTATATTTCAATGTGTTTTATTGGTTGCCCACAATGCATATTGAGCTACGATACTTTTATAAGGATTATTGGATATTTGTGGACCTGAAGGCGGCCTTTGACAATGTAGCAAGAGAGGCACTGTGGGAATGCCTGAGAAAGAAAAGGATAAAGGAGCATCTGATATCAAAATTGGAAGAGATTTATGAAGAAACAATAAGTAGAGTGAGAGTTGGTGAAAGGGTGAGCGAAGGTTTTAATACGCATAAGGGAGTGAGACAAGGTTGCCCACTAAGCCCCAGCCTGTTTGCAGCATTTATTGGAGACATAGAGGAGATGTTCAGCAAGGCGCAGACGGGTGGGGTTGTGGTGGGCAAAGAAAAAGTGTGGTCCCTAGCCTACGCGGATGATTTGGTAGTGCTAGCGAGAGACGAGAAAGGGATGAAAGAAATGATAAGAAACATGGAGAAATATATGAGGAGGAAAAATCTGACAGTGAATGTGGAGAAGTCCAAGATGATGGTGTTTAGAAAAGGGGGTGGCAGGAGAAGAGTGAGTTAGTAAAGAAAGCCAATAAAATACTAGGAGTGGTATGGGGAATAGGAGAGAGAAAATTTGGACACGACTATAGAAGGAGAGTGATGATGTTTGATAGCCTGGTGAAAAGTGTGATGATGTATGGAGCGGAAATATGGGGATGGAGAGAGCAAGAAGGACTGGAAAGGGTGCAAGAAAAATATTTGAAATGGGTGCTAGGACTAGGTAGAGAGACCCCGGGGTATATTGTGATGGAGGAAACAAAGAGAGATGGAATAAGAATAGAAGCAGGAAAGAGAGCAATAAGTTTTGAGGAGAGAGTGATAGAGAGAGGAGAGTGCAGAATTCTGCAAGAGTGCCTCAAAGAAAAAAGAAAAGAAATAGGAAAGGGGGTGTGGAAAGAGAGGGAAGCATATCTAGAAAGAAACAGGTATGCAGGAGCGGAGATAGAAAGAATGAGAGGGAGAGGTAGAGTAATGACAGAGGAATTGGTCCAGAGAGATAGAGATGTGCAAAGGCAAGAAAGGAGAGCAAGAATTAGGGAGTCTAGGTACAATGGGCAATATGAAAAAATAATAACGGAAGAACTGCCAAAGTACCTAGGAAGAGAAAGTAGAAAAGAGAGTGTGACAATAGCAAGATTCAGATGTGGAAATGAAGAGAGAGATAATAAATTTTGGATGGAGGATAGGAATAGAGTATGCAGGATGTGTGGAGAAAACAAGGAGACAATAGAACACTTGCTGAACGAATGTTCAGAAATGAGAGAAAGGGACGAGTGTAGAGAAGAGATTTTAAACGAGGATGGAAGAGGGATAGATTGGATGAAGAAAGTTGAGGAGAGAAGAAGAGCAATATGTGGGGAGGGAAGCCGGTAATCGGGGTTTAGGGATAGGAATTTAGTGACTTTCTTTTTTTTGTTTTTAGTTTGAGCTTGTTTTTAGTTTCTTTTTCTCTTTTTATTATTATTCTTATTTATATTATGTTCGATGTTAGTTTTAGTAAACTTTGGATTCAATTTATAAACCCGTAAGGGCAATAAATATACATAATACCTACTTTTATAAGGAAATTTTACATCCATACCCTATTCTTTGACCATCGTCAATCAAAAACTCAAAAACACATTTTTATGAGTTACTATAGTTTTCGTTGGGGGCGTCGAATTATAAAATTAGCGGTTCAATATTAATAATAATAAAACATCTTTATTGTTATACTTATAAATGCATACAAATACAACTACAACAATTGGTCGATGGACGGATTGATGATGACCCTTGGTGTTTCAGTCGGAAAGGTTTTTTATATATCCGTTATATTGAGCATAAATTGAGAAAAAAAAAATTGATCGGAAAATTGGATCAGAATGAGTAAGTCGTCGTCTAAGGATTCAAGAAGAGTTTTGGAGGGGTATTGTCTATTAGAATATTTAGATGGAAGTTAGGATTGATAGGATTGATGGAGCAAAGCTTCTAAGCATGTCTGTCAACAAGTGGAGGGACCCGGGTTTGTTTATAGAGAAGTTCTGCGACCTCAAGTGTTCGTCTAAATTTATTATCGGTATAGGTAATTATATGTCTATAATCAAGAATGGGACGGCAGCTAGATTTGTAGATTTCCGACGCGGTCCTTGTGAAAATGCCCTGGTTTCCATACATTAAGGCTCTAAAGTATTTGCAGCGTTTTATTATCTGGGACTTACGTAATTTGGCGTCGATAATTAATTTGTGTTTACCGTCAATAGTTAGCACAAGATATTTAACTCTGCTTGCGGGCAGTACGTCGGAAATTTTGTAGTTTGGGATGAGGAGTTGGCATTTGGAAGGATTTGGTGATAATATCCACTGATTGAACCATGTGGGGGTGTTGTTGGTAAGATTTTGGAGTAGATCCACTGTAGATTTGAGGGAGTTGCTGTGGGAAATCAGTGCAGTGTCGTCAGCGTATTGTAGTATGTAGGATGAAAAGTCAATGTGGGATTTGTCTAGTTGGTTGTAATTATAAAAATCATGGAGAGCCTTGAGTGAGAACTTGCAGAGGGGAAATTGCGGCAGAAGAGATCGAGTTGATTTTCACCTTTGAGGATCTGTTAAAAAGGAAACTTTTAATTATGTGCATTAGGTAGGGAGGGACATTGAATAGCGACATTTTGAACAAAACGCTGGCATACCAGACACTGTCAAATGCTTTCTCGGCTTTTTCTTTGGAGGTATGACAATTGGATATTGTTGATTAGGATGAACAGAGGATGGATAGTGAAGAATCGGATTGCGGCATCGTTTTCAGAAGGTCATTTTCCTATTGGTACACTAATATTGTCCGCGGGAAATTCACGACTTTCCGAGATCTCTACTGGAGCACCGAAGTTTCTTAAAAGTATCTTCAATTCTTGCAGGCGATAGTGAACGCAAAGAGCTAGCGAAATATAATTTGCATATCTGTATCAACAGAAAAAGTGCTTTCAGAAAGGTTTTTAAATTTTGCTGTAACTAAAAAAATAACGATTTTGACAAAATCGATTTTCTCGCATTTCGTCGTTTCCGCGGTCTAGACTCCCCGTGTAGATAATATTTCTTAACTGAAAGCTTCCTAGGGAATGTTATATACGTTTTCCGACTAATTTTGGGACGATCAATCCTTTGGTGAAGACTAAAAGTCTTTGTGGTGAGCCGTTCAAAAGTTATGACAGCGTGAAACAGTCGGAAATGCCCGGTGGTGTAACTTGTTTATTTGTAACTTTAGAGCGAAATAAACTGGAAAACCGTTTTCAGCACTTCGATTTCCTTCGGGTAACCAAAGATTCCTTCCATTCCAAAAAAAAATTCCTCAAAAACACAAATTTTCCATCATTTCGTTGGAAAAATATGTGCTTTTTCGGGTTTTTTTTCGATTTTATAGAGAATGGTAGAAAGCAGCGAAATCATTTTCAGCACACACAAAGTACAAGACAAGACTAACAAGTCGATGTGTAAATTGTCTGGAAAGATTCAATAATTCTTCGAGAAATTTCAAACTGAAATTTTCGATTTGCTAACAATAAGTAGATGTCTCATAAACCGTTGAAGATAATCAAAAACGGATTGCGGCTTCATCTTCAGAAGGTCATTTTACTATTGATGCACTAAGATTCCATCAATATCCATTCTTATGAGCCTGTTGGGATTGTTTGTTGCCTTAGATATGATACGCTTGCAGTATCGGAAGTTGTATTTCAAATCTCTCAGGTGGATAGCTAATGTCTGTCCAGTCTTGTCTGTCTAGTCTTGTTTGTCTAGTCTTGTCTGTCTAGTCTTGTCTGTCTAGTCTTGTCTGTCTAGTCTTGTCTGTCTAGTCTTGTCTGTCTAGTCTTGTCTGACTAGTCTTGTCTGTCTAGTCTTGTCTGTCTAGTCTTGTCTGTCTAGTCTTGTCTGTCTAGTCTTGTCTGTCTAGTCTTCTCTGTCTAGTCTTGTCTGTCTAGTCTTGTCTGTCTAGTCTTGTCTGTCTAGTCTTGTCTGTCTAGTCTTGTCTGTCTAGTCTTGTCTGTCTAGTCTTGTCTGTCTAGTCTTGTCTGTCTAGTCTTGTCTGTCTAGTCTTGTCTGTCTAGTCTTGTCTGTCTAGTCTTGTCTGTCTAGTCTTGTCTGTCTAGTCTTGTCTGTCTAGTCTTGTCTGTCTAGTCTTGTCTGTCTAGTCTTGTCTGTCTAGTCTTGTCTGTCTAGTCTTGTCTGTCTAGTCTTGTCTGTCTAGTCTTGTCTGTCTAGTCTTGTCTGTCTAGTCTTGTCTGTCTAGTCTTGTCTGTCTAGTCTTGTCTGTCTAGTCTTGTCTGTCTAGTCTTGTCTGTCTAGTCTTGTCTGTCTAGTCTTGTCTGTCTAGTCTTGTCTGTCTAGTCTTGTCTGTCTAGTCTTGTCTGTCTAGTCTTGTCTGTCTAGTCTTGTCTGTCTAGTCTTGTCTGTCTAGTCTTGTCTGTCTAGTCTTGTCTGTCTAGTCTTGTCTGTCTAGTCTTGTCTGTCTAGTCTTGTCTGTCTAGTCTTGTCTGTCTAGTCTTGTCTGTCTAGTCTTGTCTGTCTAGTCTTGTCTGTCTAGTCTTGTCTGTCTAGTCTTGTCTGTCTAGTCTTGTCTGTCTAGTCTTGTCTGTCTAGTCTTGTCTGTCTAGTCTTGTCTGTCTAGTCTTGTCTGTCTAGTCTTGTCTGTCTAGTCTTGTCTGTCTAGTCTTGTCTGTCTAGTCTTGTCTGTCTAGTCTTGTCTGTCTAGTCTTGTCTGTCTAGTCTTGTCTGTCTAGTCTTGTCTGTCTAGTCTTGTCTGTCTAGTCTTGTCTGTCTAGTCTTGTCTGTCTAGTCTTGTCTGTCTAGTCTTGTCTGTCTAGTCTTGTCTGTCTAGTCTTGTCTGTCTAGTCTTGTCTGTCTAGTCTTGTCTGTCTAGTCTTGTCTGTCTAGTCTTGTCTGTCTAGTCTTGTCTGTCTAGTCTTGTCTGTCTAGTCTTGTCTGTCTAGTCTTGTCTGTCTAGTCTTGTCTGTCTAGTCTTGTCTGTCTAGTCTTGTCTGTCTAGTCTTGTCTGTCTAGTCTTGTCTGTCTAGTCTTGTCTGTCTAGTCTTGTCTGTCTAGTCTTGTCTGTCTAGTCTTGTCTGTCTAGTCTTGTCTGTCTAGTCTTGTCTGTCTAGTCTTGTCTGTCTAGTCTTGTCTGTCTAGTCTTGTCTGTCTAGTCTTGTCTGTCTAGTCTTGTCTGTCTAGTCTTGTCTGTCTAGTCTTGTCTGTCTAGTCTTGTCTGTCTAGTCTTGTCTGTCTAGTCTTGTCTGTCTAGTCTTGTCTGTCTAGTCTTGTCTGTCTAGTCTTGTCTGTCTAGTCTTGTCTGTCTAGTCTTGTCTGTCTAGTCTTGTCTGTCTAGTCTTGTCTGTCTAGTCTTGTCTGTCTAGTCTTGTCTGTCTAGTCTTGTCTGTCTAGTCTTGTCTGTCTAGTCTTGTCTGTCTAGTCTTGTCTGTCTAGTCTTGTCTGTCTAGTCTTGTCTGTCTAGTCTTGTCTGTCTAGTCTTGTCTGTCTAGTCTTGTCTGTCTAGTCTTGTCTGTCTAGTCTTGTCTGTCTAGTCTTGTCTGTCTAGTCTTGTCTGTCTAGTCTTGTCTGTCTAGTCTTGTCTGTCTAGTCTTGTCTGTCTAGTCTTGTCTGTCTAGTCTTGTCTGTCTAGTCTTGTCTGTCTAGTCTTGTCTGTCTAGTCTTGTCTGTCTAGTCTTGTCTGTCTAGTCTTGTCTGTCTAGTCTTGTCTGTCTAGTCTTGTCTGTCTAGTCTTGTCTGTCTAGTCTTGTCTGTCTAGTCTTGTCTGTCTAGTCTTGTCTGTCTAGTCTTGTCTGTCTAGTCTTGTCTGTCTAGTCTTGTCTGTCTAGTCTTGTCTGTCTAGTCTTGTCTGTCTAGTCTTGTCTGTCTAGTCTTGTCTGTCTAGTCTTGTCTGTCTAGTCTTGTCTGTCTAGTCTTGTCTGTCTAGTCTTGTCTGTCTAGTCTTGTCTGTCTAGTCTTGTCTGTCTAGTCTTGTCTGTCTAGTCTTGTCTGTCTAGTCTTGTCTGTCTAGTCTTGTCTGTCTAGTCTTGTCTGTCTAGTCTTGTCTGTCTAGTCTTGTCTGTCTAGTCTTGTCTGTCTAGTCTTGTCTGTCTAGTCTTGTCTGTCTAGTCTTGTCTGTCTAGTCTTGTCTGTCTAGTCTTGTCTGTCTAGTCTTGTCTGTCTAGTCTTGTCTGTCTAGTCTTGTCTGTCTAGTCTTGTCTGTCTAGTCTTGTCTGTCTAGTCTTGTCTGTCTAGTCTTGTCTGTCTAGTCTTGTCTGTCTAGTCTTGTCTGTCTAGTCTTGTCTGTCTAGTCTTGTCTGTCTAGTCTTGTCTGTCTAGTCTTGTCTGTCTAGTCTTGTCTGTCTAGTCTTGTCTGTCTAGTCTTGTCTGTCTAGTCTTGTCTGTCTAGTCTTGTCTGTCTAGTCTTGTCTGTCTAGTCTTGTCTGTCTAGTCTTGTCTGTCTAGTCTTGTCTGTCTAGTCTTGTCTGTCTAGTCTTGTCTGTCTAGTCTTGTCTGTCTAGTCTTGTCTGTCTAGTCTTGTCTGTCTAGTCTTGTCTGTCTAGTCTTGTCTGTCTAGTCTTGTCTGTCTAGTCTTGTCTGTCTAGTCTTGTCTGTCTAGTCTTGTCTGTCTAGTCTTGTCTGTCTAGTCTTGTCTGTCTAGTCTTGTCTGTCTAGTCTTGTCTGTCTAGTCTTGTCTGTCTAGTCTTGTCTGTCTAGTCTTGTCTGTCTAGTCTTGTCTGTCTAGTCTTGTCTGTCTAGTCTTGTCTGTCTAGTCTTGTCTGTCTAGTCTTGTCTGTCTAGTCTTGTCTGTCTAGTCTTGTCTGTCTAGTCTTGTCTGTCTAGTCTTGTCTGTCTAGTCTTGTCTGTCTAGTCTTGTCTGTCTAGTCTTGTCTGTCTAGTCTTGTCTGTCTAGTCTTGTCTGTCTAGTCTTGTCTGTCTAGTCTTGTCTGTCTAGTCTTGTCTGTCTAGTCTTGTCTGTCTAGTCTTGTCTGTCTAGTCTTGTCTGTCTAGTCTTGTCTGTCTAGTCTTGTCTGTCTAGTCTTGTCTGTCTAGTCTTGTCTGTCTAGTCTTGTCTGTCTAGTCTTGTCTGTCTAGTCTTGTCTGTCTAGTCTTGTCTGTCTAGTCTTG
The DNA here is from genome assembly GCA_944588485.1 of Phosphuga atrata. Classification (NCBI taxonomy): domain Eukaryota; kingdom Metazoa; phylum Arthropoda; class Insecta; order Coleoptera; family Silphidae; genus Phosphuga; species Phosphuga atrata. The sequence continues at coordinate 1,713,691 of OX155909.1, forward strand.
TCTGTCTAGTCTTGTCTGTCTAGTCTTGTCTGTCTAGTCTTGTCTGTCTAGTCTTGTCTGTCTAGTCTTGTCTGTCTAGTCTTGTCTGTCTAGTCTTGTCTGTCTAGTCTTGTCTGTCTAGTCTTGTCTGTCTAGTCTTGTCTGTCTAGTCTTGTCTGTCTAGTCTTGTCTGTCTAGTCTTGTCTGTCTAGTCTTGTCTGTCTAGTCTTGTCTGTCTAGTCTTGTCTGTCTAGTCTTGTCTGTCTAGTCTTGTCTGTCTAGTCTTGTCTGTCTAGTCTTGTCTGTCTAGTCTTGTCTGTCTATTCTTGTCTGTCTATTCTTGTCTGTCTAGTCTTGTCTGTCTAGTCTTGTCTGTCTAGTCTGTCTAGTCTTGTCTGTCTAGTCTTGTCTGTCTAGTCTTGTCTGTCTAGTATTGTCTGTCTAGTCTTGTCTGTCTAGTCTTGTCTGTCTAGTCTTGTCTGTCTAGTCTTGTCTCTCTAGTCTTGTCTGTCTAGTCTTGTCTGTCTAGTCTTGTCTGTCTAGTCTTGTCTGTCTAGTCTTGTCTGTCTAGTCTTGTCTGTCTAGTCTTGTCTCTCTAGTCTTGTCTGTCTAGTCTTGTCTGTCTAGTCTTGTCTGTCTAGTCTTGTCTGTCTAGTCTTGTCTGTCTAGTCTTGTCTGTCTAGTCTTGTCTGTCTAGTCTTGTCTGTCTAGTCTTGTCTGTCTAGTCTTGTCTGTCTAGTCTTGCCTGTCTTGTCTTGTCTGTCTAGTCTTGTCTGTCTAGTCTTGTCTGTCTAGTCTTGTCTGTCTAGTCTTGTCTGTCTAGTCTTGTTCGGTATTGTCCGCTCTTGTCCGGTCTAAATCACTCTTCCCACCGGTGTTTCTTCCCTATCGGCGGA